>CM036321.1:34810032-35035163 GCA_020567845.1 Rhododendron henanense subsp. lingbaoense
CCCCAGGCGGCCCTAGTAGGACAAGTGAAGTCTCGTGAGGATTTTCAGCAGTGATCACCCACAAAACACCATGAATCCTTTTCACATAAAACCTGAAGATCTGTAAGGCAGCTCAATGATATCTCACGCACAGAATACGAAGCCATCGCAAAGAGATAACGACATAAGCAGTTCTAGATATTATCAAGTCATAAAAATGAGTCACGGCACCTATACTCAGCGTATGTGAACATGGGCTTCAGTCACAAGTGAAAAATAACCAAAAGTTCTCTCCGGACCGAGTCTCGACTTCAAATCTCACTATGTCATGCACTCAACAAATGAAATCACTCGAAACATGGTGCATATTCCTCAATATGTGCGAACAGACGTTATGTAAATGAAAGCAAAATACTTCCGCACATAATGACACGAAAAGAACGATCTATAAAGTGGACACACGATCTCATGGAAGGAATACCAAGTGTTGGAAACTCTCTCTATCCATCAATTCACAACCCATTGCCCCTAGGATCAAATAGGACTTCAATTCCGGTGATAACGTTAGGGTAGGGAAAATATTTCAAGGTTAGGGTAAAACATTCAAGTGTCCGAGAATAGTCTAACCACAACTCACATAGGGCAAATATAACGATTCGTGCCCTCTTTTTTTTCTTTTTTTTTAATTTTCCTTCTTTTCAACTCCACCACATCTCTCTTTCCTACTTTTAACACAATCCCTACATTAAGAACAAGTGTTTCTCCTTTTCACAATAAGTTGGTGTCCTCCCTTTTTGACCCTTTTTTTTTTTTCTTCTATTTTTGAATGGGAAAGATCACCACCAATCAAGCATATTCTCAACTCCACTCATCTACTTCTTTTCTCAATAATCCACCTCCACATCATTAACTAGCCCTTCTCAAGACACAATATAGATGGTGGTGTTCAACAAAAAAGGGTATCATGCGAGAGGTTCAAATGGGCTCACAAGAGATAAATGTATAAAAGAAAGAAAAAAACCGGCTCAAAATAACAAAGATGGCCTATAATCCTCTCCAATGGGCAACACAACCATGCAACTTTCCAAACCCAAGAGATAAGTAGGCAATTCAAAACATTTCCAACACTCGACGACAAAAATAATGAGACCCACAACGAATTTGCTCTTTCGTGACAAACAAGAGTTTATTTGACACCACTCCAAGAAAAGATAGGCTCTAAGCTCACAGAGGCATAAGTCTCCACTAAACAAGCCATCGAAAACATTTAAGTCATAACTCACTAGCAACCAAAGCCCAAATAGACGTGAAGTGCAAATGTGCTAAAAATAAATGCCATGACAAATTTTTCGCGACGAGCTAGTAAAAAGAACTACAATGCCACCACAATATTAAAAGAATGACTATCACATCTCAAACTCTATCAATGATGAGCCAATCTCAACAGCTTTCAAGTCTCATGCAAAAAGATTTCCACCATTTTTTTTTTTCAATTTTTTTTTTTGAATCTACACAAAATAAAGAACAAAGTGAATCCCTCCCCCCAACTTGAACTATTCAATGTCCGCATTGAAAGCATGAAAAATAAAGAGAGGAAAGGACCTTGAAAAGGAGGGGTTAAGCAGAATAAACTATAGAAAGAGCCAGAGAGGTAGACCCCCCAACTTAGATCGAACAACCTGCAAAATGTTAGCCTCCAAGACAACAAGAAAAAATAACTAAAAGAAATAAACAAGGCAAGAAATTAAATGAAATACAAAAAACCATCCACTTTCTTCACGCGAAAGACACGGGTACTACTTTTCTCCCTGGCCAAAGACTGTGGTTCCCTATTTGTTGGAAGGACAATATGCATAGGATTCAACGATATCTTGAGAAGTGGTACCATCATCTAATAGGCTGTCACTCCCTCTGGGGCTGCCAGATTCCTTACCCACCACTCCGTTTGTGAAGCAATCTCCACAGAGTTTGGACATTAAAGTCAGATAGTTCAGACAGAATTCTCGCCGCTAACTACGCGCCTGCCGCAGACCCAACCTCCTAAGTACTACATACATAGCTTCGACCAGGTGGCTATACCAGAGTAGGTATTTACATGGTTTTAGGTAAAATAGAGAACAAAAATGAAAAAAGTGAACTACATCAGAATAGGTAAAACAATGAAGGCAAAATAACTTTGTCAAAAAGCTTTGGTATTTCTAGCGAAGCTCTGTGGCATAGGTATGTATTAAACAACTATTATTTCTTCTCTCTTCTCTATCTTCTGTCTTCTTTCTCCACTCTCTCTCCTCTATCATTGGGAATGTGTAATATTTTATAGTATTTTATAAGGATATAGATGATAATAGAGAGTATTGGTGTGGGATTGAGAAAGATTTGGGTAGGTAAAATAAAAAAAGTGTACTGTTGAGTAGATGAAATACATTTTCATTGGTGTACATGCTCTAAGTTCAATGGCTCTCGTGGTTATCAGAGACTTAATAAAGTTGAAAATTGTGTCTTATCTGTGGATTGATTCCACGTCTAATTACAAGGCCAGAACATAGTTCTACTAGAGGGGATGTACGTGCAAGGTAGAGTGAAAAGGTGATCCTGAGCTAGCTGTCAAGCTAATTAATCTCGGGATTTAGGAATTTAAACTAAATGGATTTTAAAACACTTTTTGATGTGCACATACGATCTGAACATTTTGATAGATTGATAAATAAATAAAAAACGCTTTTTGTTTGTTTGTTTTAGTCCATCGACAAAGAGAGAATATTAAAAAAAAATGACACTAATATTTCAACATTGTGCTTCAAGATTGTTGGAATATGTGAAAAAGAAGAAAATTTAATTATTTGTCTTGATGAAGTGCAACCAAACAACCACGATATGTATACGATGTCCTTTACTTTGAACTTCTATAATTTCTAACACAAGGGGTGGTTGACTTGTATTCAAAGCCTCACAATAGGGGTTTGCTCCCTTTTAAGTTCTCTGCATGTGTAAAAATTTTCATACTAGGGGACCAACTTCCTTGAGTAATGGCACTTCGACTGCCACTCCCTCAGGACTCTGTGGTGGATCCGGGATGGGTGGATCCGGTTGCTTCTGTTGTTGTTGTTGCTTCTTCACCATGATAAAACTCTTAGACGATTAGGGTCCCACCGGGCGTGCCAAAAGATGTTTGGCTCCTAAATGGCTCAAGGACTAAGCGCGGGCGTGCCAAGACTTGTCGCGTCTAACGTAAGGACTGGACGTCCCTTTGCTAACTTCGTAACCGTAGAGCGAATGTGTTGCAAACCTAAGGGCTAGATTGCAGTGATGGTTTGTGGTTTTGCCACAACGAGCGTGGACTTAGCTATTTCCTAACCGTGTAGGAAAGAGAGCAACGCAAAAGTAAAAACAAACTTTATTATGTCGGAATAATAAAGTTGGGTATATGGAAAGTAAAAACCCAAATTATTTGATGAAGTAATTGAGTGAATGCAGGGAAAGTAAAGATAGATGCTTTGCTGGGAAGACTTTGGTTTAAGTGCTGAGCTTGATTGATGTGAAAACCCTTTTTTCTTCTTGACTTCTAGTATTTATAGGCTAAAAGCTTCTACGGTTTTGCATGTGAATATCTCCTGACTTCACTCCATTGTGCCAAGTGTCCCATGCAACTGCACATCGTGGGCTAATGGGTGGTTACCAAAGGTAGTGGGCCATTTTGACAAGTCAAATAGCATTTAAAATAAATAAATAACTGTCTGCCCACCTCCATTTACGTGGCAGAAAAAAAAAACATGGGGTAATTGCTTCTTTTATGTGTGAGAGTTAAGAACGTGGGCCATTTTAGTTAATCAAATGGCCTTTAAACCCATAACCACCCACGAATTCACCTCTTCATTCCGGAGAACATTCTGGAATAGCTCACCAATGACCATGGGCCTCGGGCTTAACAAATTAAGCTTAGAAAAAACAAAGCCCAATTGAACTCAAGCCCATTATTGGGTTGCACTAAAATTAATTAGGCCCAAACGACTCTATTTCTTGGCCCAATTTAATTAAAAGATAATTAAATGGCCCTCCAACGATTGTTTTGGACTGGGTGCCAAAAATGGGTGTAAATAGTGTCTCAAATCTCCTGGGTCCCCAATAAATTCTCTCTCTCTCTCTACTCAAAACTCTTAAAAACCTCTCTCAAAACCCAAACCGAATAGGGTCCGAATGTTTCTATTCTTGTAGCCAGGGCTCTTCTTTTGATTGATCGTTTCTGCCATACAGCGTCAGCAAAAAATTACTGAGTCACTGACTAGTGAATATAAACCAAAGCCGTTTGAACGGGGTTGTTTGATTTACGAGGAATCTGGTCCGGTTTTGGTCTAGAAAATCTAGAGCAAAATTAATTTTCCCTAACAATACTCCCGAATTTTGCACAATATATAAACCTAAAATAATTGCGTGAAGATTAATTTATTCCTTTGTAACTTCTGGTGATTCTCATGGATTTTGTTCTAAAAAGGTATTATTTGTTAAATTTTTCCTTTTTTTTTTTTTTTTGCAATTTCAGTGCTCGAAACAATTTGCAACTTATTCTCTTAACTTGTAACGAATGGCGGTTCAAAACCGGAACAAAACCATAATCCACCGGTTCAAATTTGGTTTGAGTGGGTAAGTATTACATATAATCGGTGGATTCACAAGTCTTAACTTGTAAAATGTTGTTTGATTCTAGATTTAGTGCAAAACCAAACAAATTAAATCAGGGTTCACCCTTAATTTTTCCTTAAAACTTGAAAGACTTTCTTTGTTTGGATGGGTTGTGTACTGGTACATATGCTGGGCTGGTTACGTTGGAATATTTTTTTTATATAACCGAGGAACAGTCCTACAGCCGAGCCACAATTGGACCTGACTGTGCAACCCAAACCTCGAAGGAACTAGCGCGACCACACCAAGGGGAGTTCTCCCAAAGTCAGTCATTTGCCATTATCACTGGGGCAACCCATGGGTGTGTGTTACGTTGGATTTTCTCATGTAGTTGATCATCTAGTCTGATGTAATACTTCTTACGAGTACGACAATCATCAATATGCGCCTATTAAACGGAAAATAGCCCTCAGCCGCGGTCAGGAACCAAGTCACATCATCCGCGTGCAGGTGCGTGACCGGGAGCGAGGGTGTGAAAGCGTCTTTAAAATACATCTCAAACTACTACAATGTGCGGGAGCGAGGATCGAGAGCCACGCAGGGTATTTTGAAAGATTATGTGACTTGAGGTGATCATGAACAATGATGCAATGCAAAAGATTAAGATGTTTACACAAAATGTTCCAACAAATTATGTGGACTATGTAGTCCTTCATTTTGGCCCAAATACCTTCCACTCTATTTTTTGGGGAATATAATTGGGCACCATATCAGCTTATTATAGGTATCTCGACTCCCTAAAGTTAACAACCATACAAATTAATGTTATGTGCCCCAAAGGTTTTTCGTTGACGGTGATAGTCAAAACTGCAAGCTTGTGGAACCCCGTTTGTTGACATGCTGCTAGTTGATAAATTAATGTTCCATGCCCCAAAGGTTTTTCGTTGACTGTGATAGTCAAAACTGCAAGCTTGTGGAACTCCGTTTGTTGACATGCTGCTACTCGACCTATTGGAATTTTCCACCGTAGGTATTATGTCAATAATTTCCCAATCATACCACTCTGGATAATTTCTTCGAGTGAAAATGTTTATCTGTGAATTAAATGCCAGTTGTGAATTTCAACCAATGACTCTTCTTTAGAGTTGGTGAGTTTTATCGCCCGCATTCATTTTGCAAGCCTAAGTTCAATGGCTCTCGTGGTTATCAGAGAGACTTAATAAAGTTGAAAATTGTGTCTTATCTATCTGTGGATTGATTCCACGTCTAATTAATTACAAGGCCAGAACATAGTTCAACTAGAGGGGATGTACGTGCAACTTGTGCAAGGTAGAGTGAAAAGGTGGTCCAGAGCTAGCTATCAAGCTAATTAATCTCGGGATTTAGGAATTTAAACTAAATGGATTTTAAAACACTTTTTGATGTGCACATAAGACGATCCGAACATCCTGATAAATTGATAAAAAAAAAAAGAAGAAAACGTTTTTTGTTTGTTTGTTTTAGTCCATCGACAAAGAGAGAATATTAAAAAAAAAATGACACTAATATTTCAACATTGTGCTTCAAGATTGTGGGAATATGTGAAAAAGAAGAAAATTTAATTATTTGTCTTGATAAAGTGCAACCAAACAACCACGATATGTATACGATGTCCTTTACTTTGAACTTCTATAATTTCTAACACAAGGGGTGGTTGACTTGTATTCAAAGCCTCACAATAGGGGTTTGCTCCCATTTAAGTTCTCTGCATGTGCGAAAATTTTCATACTAGGGGACCCACGAGATTAATAATCATGTCCTAAGCCATAACTCATTCGAGATTAAATTATTTTCGTTGGTGGTGGAAAACCCCACTTTTCCACCACCGCCTTTTTGAGTCCTACCATGTGTTTATTGTTGATCTGAACCATTTTTCTTGTAGGCTCCACATGGTAGTGTATCAACACAAAAATAAACTTGATTGGGCATCGATAGTTATATCAAAAATTGAATTCCGTTTTGTAAAATGGACGGTTTATTTTTATAATTATATACAGAATCAGGCCGTCCATTTTATAAACCAAAGTTCAAAATTTGATACACCTATCGATGTCCGATCAAGCTGATTTTTTGCATAGCAATACTACTTTGCGGATTTTACAATATGAACGATTCATATTATAACAACAATAATAGCTCGGTGGGGTCCACAATAAACAATAGTGAAAAAGTGGAATTTTCCACCCCACTGACTTGTCAAACACAGGCTTTCATGTCAAACCCTGAACAAATGATATTGAAGCCGGTGGAAGAATCCACAATTCTCATTTCTCATGCCAAGGTGCAGTTGATATGTCAAATCCGGTGAGGGGAATTGACTTATACGTAATTGGACACTAGGTTTAATCATTTTAGTTCCACATCATTTTCCACACAGAAATGCACACGACGATTCAGTGGGGTGTATATGTATTTGAGTGTGCAAAATAGATGAAACAATATATTATCCCAATAATACATGATTCCCGTAATCAAAATGAACCGCATAACCAACCTTGATGTCAAATCCAATGCCACTAATGGGGCATCGATGCAGTGGGGTGTATATGTATTTGAGTGTGCAAAATAGGTGGAACTATATATTATTATCTCAATAGTATATGGTTTCCCGTAATCAAAATGAGCCGCATAACCAACCTTGAAGTCAAATCCAATGCCATTAATGGGGTCCGTGTATTTTTCAAATCAACCCGTCAAAAAAGGAAAAATTCTTATTGGCAATTAATTCATATGAAACTTCACAAATTAAATTTGATGTGAAATGAAAGTGATGTTGTAAGACCACGTGTAGACTGACTACCAGTCCACTAACTTGAAGGAGCCCAACTCCAAAGTCCAAAATGCTGAAACCCAAATGACTAGTAATTACCCAAATAGACTACCGATGTGAGAAGAGTGTTGACACTTCAGTTGAAGATGATGAGTTTTTTGAATGACAAAATTAAAGATGTCAAACAACCAAAGCTATCAAACCACAAAGGCTGATGGACGATGGGGAGTTTGTGTTGGTCAAGTAACTTATTAATGGTTCTTTGACTACATGGAGGGAGGATATTGTTTGTTGGGTAGTCCTATAGCTAGGAAAGCTTTGCAACGAATGAGGGTGATATACGATCCTAACTGTCCGGTTTGTGGTTTTGCCCAAGAATTTATTGTTCACCTGGTTTGTATTTGCCCTCTAGCTGTTCAAGCATGGCATTTGTCGCCTTTAAAAGTAAGTATGGGGACTGTACAAGTTAACTCATTTTTTTATTTTTGGAATACTATGGAACTATGGTGGCAAGATCAAAGTAACAAGGATTGGTGTTTGTCGGTTGCTGAGGTTCTAATGTGGTATATTTGGAAGTGTCGGAATGGGGCTATTTTTGAACATAAGCTCTCTCTGCCTGGGGTGGTGTGAAAGAGGGCAGTGGAGTATCTCCATGAGTTTTTGGCTGCAAACTCTTTGAATACTACGGCTGTTGTTTCGAACGGAGAGGGAGCTGCATCCTCGTAGATTAGGCCTCCAGATGGGATGTTTAAGATTAATGTGGATGGTTCTTGGAAGAAAGAATTGGGGAAAGGAGGCCATGGCATTGTGATTAGGGATTCCAGAGGCTTTTTTACAGTTGTGTCTATGGGAGTTTCGCAGTGGTGTGCCAGTTTATCCGTTGCTGAAACTCTAGCAATTCGACAAGGTGTCCTGCTGGGCTTACAACTCGGTTTGGGTTTGTTCGTAGGATTGGTAATAATGTTGCTCATGTGTTGGCGGGCAAGGGTTTGGGTGGTTTGGGGTATAATCTATGGATGGAAGTCCCACCGTTGTGGTTATTTGATCTCCTTTCGAGAGACGAGTCTCCCAATTGATGCATCGTTTTGACTTATTAATAACATCTGTTATCATTGTGGGAAAAAGAAAAAAAAAACAACCATAGCTATCTTCATATCCCTCAAGACCTATAAATAGGTGTCCATGTTCACTACGTTTTGCTCCTTCGAAAATTCAGAACACTTTTGATCAGTATCTTGAAATGTCATAAGCATACTTCAAAATACTTTTGAGAGTTTAGGAGAAAATACTACTTCGTGAGTGAGTGTTGGAAGGAAAACACCAATATTGAAACACAATTTTGAAACATGTGTCCGGAGCTGTTGGAAGTATGTGAATCTAGGTGCATCCAACAGCTCTGAATACTGTTGTATTTTGAGTTGTGTTTTAAAGTGGTGTCTGTATGATTGCTCCACTCATTAATCCCCTGCATGTTTGTCACTTTTTATAACAAGTCTATTTTCTTGGAAAAAGAAGAGTATACTCTTGTGGTTAATCTTTTGAAGTTTTGTGCACCAATTAAAAGAGCTCAATTATATCTTTTCAATTGATGTAAAAAAAATTAAAAAATGTTCATAAAAAAACAATTTTTCTTTTTAAATAATGCACCTCTTTTATAAAGACATGAACAAAAAAGGACAAAATGGGACCCCATGGGATTGGCTGTGAGGCTTAGAGGTCTGCTTCAGTGCTCTATCATTTGTTTCAGATTCGAAACTTCATAAGTACTATCTACTCTTATAGGGCCCGTCCACACGGGATTTTGCTCCGGTCGTAGTCAGCCTCCCGCTAGTGGACAATTAAATCGATCCCTCAAAATTAATTGAAATATGTGTAAGGTATATCCCAAATACTCTAGGTTATCAAAAATAGAGAAGAGAGTACTATACCTGACAATCACAAAAGCTAGAAGGGTTCCTAGTTACCACTAGTACAACGTCAATCAAGTCAAAGCTATTTATTTCTTTTGACGAAATCAGTATTGTTAGTTATAATACATGATTGTCAATCACTGCGTTACTAAAAAAATGAAAATGTCAAAAGTTGGAGTTTAATTGTCGAACAAATATGTCAACCACCCCTATCAGCGACACTTCACCAAACCAGGTTTCAAGATTGTCCGAAAGAGAGTCAAGTTTGTCAGCTGCTACATATTTCACTTATTTTGGGGAAGTTTTCTTTAATTAAATTTTGGTTTGAATTTTAAAGTAGGATATGTAAAAATAAAAAATAAAATTCTAAAACAATTAAAAACAAATTATTAAGTAGTACCAAATAAGCAAAATATATGGTCAAAAGATTTTGAGTAAAACATAGAAGAAGTAAATAAGCTTGGATTATATGATGATCATTTCTGTTTAAAACCAAAAAAAAAAAAATCCGAAACCAATTATCCGAATAAAATCCGGAAAATAAACATAAAACCCACCTATCTGCCACATTTTTATTTTTTGGCCACAACGATAACATGTGATATTATAGATCCAAGAAATAGTACATCAAGAGGAAACTCTATCCCTAAACAAGGGATCAAGAAACCAAATAGGAGGGGACTCAGTACAAAGACTATACCTAACTCCAACTAAACCCATCGCTCCAAACAGACGGAGCACTGCAGAAAATAACCAAAAACACCCACATAGGGGTGATAGAAGCCCCACAAACAGGGAGAAATCCCACACAAGGGACACCAAAGAAAAGAACCAGAAAAAAGAGAAAAACCGGTAACGGAACCGGACGGAGTCTGTCGTATCGGAACAGACTTCATCCACCCACCTAGATCTCCCACTCCGGCGGGAGGAGGACGCCTCCGGCAACCACGATTTGCAAGCCACTACATCCAAAAGCCGTCGGACTGCACGGCGGAAGAGGCGGAGGAGGGGCGGCGGATGGTGGTTTGGAGATGAGGAGGATGGGGGTGAAGGGGAAAAGAGAGAAAACCTTTGAGATCTATAATTGAGAGATTGAAAAATCCCACGAGGGGGAGAAATCCCTCCCCTCCCGTCACCCATTGGGGCATAAAACCCTGGGGGGAGGGGAATGAGAGAAATGGGGGCAGCGACTTCTTTAGGGTTAGAGAGACCTATCTGCCACATTAGACAGCCCATATTGATATATGTGGAGATTGAAGTCCAAACTAATATCACTGTCCCGGTGCATTTACAGCTATAGTGTCAAAATGCCGACTGGTACAAAAAATCTTGAAATATAAAAATCTTTGCACATGATTTAATAGGTTAAAAATGCATCAAAATGCCGACTGGTACCCCCCCAAAAAGGGGGGGGGGGGGGGGGGGGAGAGAGAGAGAGAGAGAAGGGGTAGAGGGTCAGTTTTGTCTATTGTCTAAACGAACTAAACATGCAAAGAATGTTGTCCAGATGCTTCAAGGGGTGAAAACTTCAAGTGCCAGTTTGGCAGTGATCATCACAGACATAATGCATTTACTTAGTTCTTTTTAATTCTGTTTCGTTTACTTTTGTTCCTTGTGATATGTAATCGGGTGGCTAATGCTATAGTCAAATATATTCTTTCTTTGGAGTTATTTACAACTTGGGAAGACAATTTTCCGGATTGGGTGTGTAGAGAAGCTCTCTCTGATGTTTCTACGTTGCAGTAATCAATAATAGTAACAAAGACTATCAATTGGGGGAAAAAAATGAACTAAACGGGCTAAAGCTCACAAAAAACATGAAAATTCGTTTCATACATCCACTAAAAGTCTATTTAGCGGAAACAATTGTTTTAAGTCCTTAAATTATAAATAAACTTTTTAGAGGAAACCATTAATTAAGCTCTCGTAAACCTTTCGAATCATGGAATTGACTTAGGTTTGTTGTCAATCCTTTAAATAATATATTGTTCGAATAAAAGTCTAAGAAGTTCGTCTACAAGTCAAGCCATTCTTTTGTTTTGAGGTGTACAAGTCAAGCCATTCATCAATCACATTGTTTAGTGGGATTTCGATCTAGTAGAACCTTCTTGACAGAAAACTTGCGCCTTTTCAGGTAGCCGAGGAGTTATTTTTATTTTTTTTCGATTGACACAGGAGATATCATTACATCATGTATTCATGTATGACTTACAAAGTATAAATCACGAGACATTACATTAAGTGTGTCTCGTTTACGAAATAACCAACCTCAACAACTCAACAAGGTAAATATAAGTCCATCAAATGGACTACAATCACTATAAACCCAACCCAATCCAATACTATAAAGCAAAATTGATTTTGACACTCCAGTTTTAGCCATTAGCACTCCACTTTGTGTTTTGATCATGTTAGAGCACCCACAATTTAATAATCAAAAGTGAATAATCAAAATTTGTCACGTCAGCTTTTGATTATTCATTAAGAGGGTTGTTAAAGTTAGCAATGTGAAATCCAACATTGTTACTTTTGATTATTCAAATGCCTTGATTATTGGTTAGGAGGTTGCTAACTTTAACTATTACAATGTGAGCACTTTTTTAAGCATACATTGCTAATTTTAGCAATCTTTTGATTTTGATTATTACATTGCGGATGCTCTTAGATTACAAAATAAAAAGTAGAGTACTACTGGCTAAAAGTGGAGTGCCAAAATCATATCCCCAATATAAATCCCATTAGGGGGAGAAATAATTCCAACAACTACATAGGGAAAAAACAACCACACGCATGCAAGTGGTATGACTCGAACTCCTGACCTTCTAGTGAGATACAAAAGAGTCTTAGTCAACTGAGCTAACCCTAGTTGGTTGGAGAGTTCATTTGTTTGAATATCCATGCACACATAGAATGTGAGGTGCTATGTGTTTTGCTTTAGTTCACAATTACTTAAGAAATTGGATCCTCCCCGGGGAGGGACTAGAGACGGTCTTGTTCAGCTCGTCTTTGGGTTCATTTCGATAATCAAAATCCGCCTACTTTTTAGACCATATATGTCGAGAAAATCAAAGTTGTTGAAAATCATATTGATCGGATGTTATTTGATATGTTCTCGAAACATATTTATCTTGAGAGGCCCTCGGGTCCTCTCATTTGACTGGACCAGACATGCATCTCAGTGTCTGAGCCAATGTATATATTTCATATGTGCATAATCGGCCTTGTCAAGGCGGGGGCAGGGATGGTGCCAGTCCTTTGTTGAGCTTCGCGTCTCTTCCTGCAAACGTACTCCTTTGACAATCGCAGGGTTCATTTGCCATGACATCCGATTGTGGACACATTTCTTCACCATATCGAAGTACTGCCATTTGTCACCCAGAGGTAGTTCACGTGTCGACTCACTGACCTCCACATTGAGCCTAAGGTTATGTTTGGTTTGATGGAATCAAAGTTGGAATGAAATGGTCATTCCAATGATATACTTATTCCCATATTTGGTTCACTATTAAATGATGAAATGATCATTCCAAATAGAATTACTATTCACCTTAGTAAAGGAATTGTCAGTCCAAAAAAATACAATGCAATTGCTATTCCATTTGTTTGCCACACCAAAATTACTAGTGTCACTCCAAGATTAACTATTGTCACACCAAACTTGAGAATGAGAATGGATATTTCAATCTCATTTCCTCCAATTCCATTCCATTGAATCAAACATACCCTAAGTATTGTTAATCTTATTGTGCACGTAGAAAATTTTATTTCTCATTTTCCATCGTGAATGTATGCGCAAATCAGAATCACACATATATTAGGTTCTCTCGTTTTTGTGTGTTCGATTTTCAATTGTACCATTTTAGGTGGATATAGGGGTTGTTTAATAAAACAAATACAACACTTAAAACTGAATGAATTAAGTAATAAGTAATTAAGTAGGTTTGATAACTATATTTTACATTATTGAAAGATTAAGTGCATCTTAAAATGTAGGCCAAACAGTTGATAAAAATTAAGTAGTTTTGATTGAATTTATGAGTCCTCCATACTACCTCCACTATCATTGCTACTGCCACCACCATCACTACTACCACCTCTCCACCACCACCACCAACATTACCACAAACACTCCTTTTTTTTTTGAACAACGAAGCAAAATTTTATTGATAAGAAAAAAGGATTACAAAGCAAAACTCAAGTTGGCAAGAAACCAACAACGAACCCAAAGCGCCAAGCCCGGATCACCAAAGGGGTCTAAATAGGTATAAATATAACAATAAAACCCGCAAGAAATTCAAAACCCAAATACAACAATAAAGACCAAAGCATCGAAACCCTAACCCAAAAACTAAAAGGTATAACCCATAGACAATATAGGCCTAGCTGGAGACCAACCCATAGACAATATGGGCCAGCCTAAACAGCAACCCTACCCACCACCAAACGCGGCCACCTGGAGTGAGACAGGCCGCTACCACCACCGTCCCTGGAGCTCGGGGAACAAGCCCCTGTTGCTACCCCGAAGAATGGCCCGACCACCTTCACAACCCACCCACAACCACCAACACCACCCTTCACCAGCAAAACACTGCCAGTCCAACTACCACAGCTCTTAGGCCCCACCACCGCCACTACTTGCTGCCACCAAAACCACCCCAGCTGCCACCAGATCCATTGCACTAGAGCGCCACCCCACCAAACTACCAGCAAACCACACTTGCAAAACTAAAAAAACAAAACAAACCCTAATCCTAACCTAAACGCCCTCAGTCCGAAACCAAAAGCACCACCGCCACCATTAAACCAGCCCTCCATCTCCGACGAAGCACCATTACCACAAACACTTCGCTGCCGCCACTATCGTTGCCACTACTGCCACCATTACCACCATCAGTGCACCACTACCATCACTACACCACTACCGCCCCATTACCAACACCAGTACTCCACCTCCACCACAAACACTCAGCCATCGCCTCTACTACGACTACCACTACCACCGTCACAACCACTCCACCGCCACCACAGCCACCACTACCACTACCACAAACACTCTGTTCCCGCCGCTAGTTCCACCACCATCACTACACTACCACCACCACCACAATCACTCTGTCGCCGCCGCCACCACCACCACCACTTCCACCATCACTCCACCTTCCACCCCGGCCCCATCGTCACCACAAATACATGGTGACCTGTAAAATTAAAGAGAATCACTATAACTAATGGAACTAAAATTTATTCATAATTTTTTTAATTCAGTGCTTAATATCTTTATCAAACAGTTTTTCAATTTAAAAAATTCAGCATTCAACTTTCAGTATAATAGTGAAAATATCTTCCTAATTTCGTCACAATATGTATTTTATGTGATCGGCAATGACAAAATGTTATTATTAGTTGTAAAAAAGCAAAACATGAAATCGGCACAGTAGGCTAGAAAAATGCTCGATAGATAGAGCTTCAGAGGAAAAAAAAAGAACCCATGACCTCCATAACAAAAAACTGAATCTATACTCAATCTTTAGATTTTTATAAGAAAGTACTGAAGCAGACTAAACAATGCCATGAGGTGGTAAGTGAAATTACTCTCTTATCCTTCCGTGTTAAAAAAGACTAAACATTGCCAGTAAAAAAGCAACACATTAAATTGTTAGTTATAAAACGAAAAAAAAGCAACTAATCATATGAATGCATAAGTCAGTCTTCAATTACATGTTATATTAGTATATATAATTCACGAGCCACCACTATAATGTTGGCCATGATTATACTTAGTTGGCCATGATTATACTTATCGAAGCTTCCTCTCGATCTTTTTTTTTCAACGGGCAAGGGTGTTCGAGCCAGTTTACACGCACCTCGAATATTCTCAATCTCCTGATCTCCAGTGTGAATGTGTGATCAAAGGAATACAATCCACGCTGGGACCAGAGATGGCTCTAGGTGTGGGCGTATGGGGGCCATGACCCTGCGTTGTTTCGGTTTTTTTTTTTTTAATTTTAATATAAATAGTATTAGTTTTTTTTTTTTGTTAAGAACACCTAAATCCTTTAAAAATGTGTTCGTTTTGGGCCCCAAAACCCAATTTCTCTCTCTCTCTCTCTCCACCTTTACTACCTAAAAAAACCTCACTCAAAACCTAAACTAGACAAACTACTATTAGATTTTCGAGCCTTGAAGTTTGAAAATCTTGTTCATAGTTCGGCCTCCACGTATACGAAATTCTGATTCAATCCCTAACTGGGACTAAATGATTCACAAAAAATTTCTCTCATGCAATTTGACCTTTAAGAGGTTGCCAAATGAAGCTTCGCTCCATTAATCCTGAAAGTAGACAAGAAGCCTCGTGATCGATTTCATTGGGTCAAGACTTTTACCAGTCAAGACTGCATTAATATCTTTGCATTTTCTCACCTAAATTTCGTGCCACAAATTAACCAGAGGGGATAGTGATGGTCTTCCAGTCATTGCCTTTTACTTTTTCGCGCGTTTTCATTCTCTCAATTCTTACGGAAGAATAAAATTTGTCTAACTAGTTAGGAATATGAATCTAGAGAATAACTAATTCACGGAGGAGTCGTGAATGAGTTATTCACGGAAATGCTCAATCTTGGTTGTCCAAAAGTGGTTTGGACGATTTGGATTAAAAACAAACTATTACCGGGATTAGATTATCTATTAGCAATAATAGATTATTTTTAATCCGGATCGTCCAAAACACTTTTGGACAACCGAGATTGAGCTCCGTAATAATTTACTCATGGAGTTTTGTGAATAAGTTATTCTCTTATACATATTCATCTCTTATTATTGAAACTTCATAATAGTTTATATCCAACCCAAAAGCTTAAATTATTAGGGAAGATGCCCTGGCATTATATATGAAATCACTTATTCCATGCCGAAAGAATGCGGATTTGTATTTTCTTAGCATACAACTTCTCTCCGGCCCATGTAAATGTACCAGACTGTCCTGTTGGCCCACTTGTGGACCCACTCTGGGCCCACTTTGATGATCGAAATCGTGCACTTTTTATATCTCTTTGAGTCCATTAATCACGTCAAAAACTACGTTGATCAAATATCATTTGGCATCATTTCAGAGCACATATATATTGCGAAAAAACTAGAGTTACAAGACTGGATCACAGACCCATTTTACCTATTTATCTCAATATGAATGTCTCCGAAATTGTATTAAACGATATTCGATCAAGGTGATTTATGGCATGGTTAATGGTCTCAATGATATCCAAACAGTTAACGATTTCGATAATCAAAGTGGGCTCGGGGTGGGCCCAAAGAGCGGGCCAACCGTACGGTCCTCCTCCATTTCCTTAACTTCCCTCGCGTGCAGTCCACTCTGATATCACGTATAAACTTTATATCCAACCCAAAAGTTATATCGTAATTACTACATTTGGTAAATTAGTCACTATCGCTAGAACTAGTATGATATATAAGGTCTTGGGTTCAAATAAAATTAGAAAACAATCTACAAGTTAACATTATATTTCTTGTCCAGAAAAAGCAAAAAAGACAAGCAAATTTACACTATAATTAGTGTTTGTGTAAATTTCGTGTGCCCCTAATATGATTGTTCTTTCTCCTTCAGTTAAGCGGCAAATCCAAAACTTAAGCATAATCTTTAATTACCTGATGTATTTATGGAGGAAAAAATGGGGGAAAAAAAGATGGCAAAAACCTGAAATGGTGGAATTATATTTAATTTTCCATCTTTTTTATTATAATTTTCCAGGAAATATATATTTAGCTGGGTTTGGAGAAGGTCTTTGACTGATCAACTGGATCATGAAGTGGAACTAGTTCAAAAAAAAACAAAAATCATAATTATAAAAAGGGGTCAGTGATAGTAGCCAAACACTTCACTCCACTAGCTACAATAATCACACTTAATTGCCTTGTTCTATTATCTTTTTGCATTGTTTGAAAATCTTTTGATGATACCACTTGACAGATTCGACAAACTTTATCCCTCTTATTCTTTGTAGTTCACTACCCTACCCTCAGATTCTATCGTTTTTGACCCCATGTACAAACAACCTTTATTGATATTTTTCCGTATATACCCCTAATGCTGCAAACTTTTTTTTTTCCCTGTCATAGGGTGACGTTGGTGGGTATAGTTCCGGTAGGCAATAACTTAAGGATCACTTGTTGTTGTTGAAAAATATAAAAGTGTTTTCACTAACCAATAAATTATAGATGGAATGCATAAAACTTATTGCCCGGTTGTTAGTGGAAACATGGCTAAAAACAGACCGGTATTGCTTCAAGACCTCTAGTCTCATGGGCATGCATTGGGCACTATAGCCCCCTCCATGACCCGGCCTCTTGGGCTAGAGCCCTCGGTCTAATACTTCTAACTTCTTTTTTTCTTTTTCTTCTTTTTTTGGGGTCATTCTAATGTTTCCTAACTTACGCGTATTACACTTACGATGTTCATCTCTTTGCACCGAATAATACCTCAGTGGTTATTGCTCTGATGCCCTCCACAACCAATTAACAATGTGGGGGTAGACATTTAGTTGTGGACATCACATGAATGTGAGGTTGTGAAAGCAAACTGATACTATTTCATGGAGCTTCAAATAAATCTTTATATTCCATTGCTCATCGAACTTAAAATATTCTTCAACGTTAACCACAATCTATAAAAAAAAAAAATAACTAAGCCACAATGACTTGGATGGTCATTCTTTTTTTATCGACAAAAGTAACATTTTTTTAAAAGAGAAAAGGGGGAGGGGATACCAACCAAAGGTTGAAAAATCAGGAAATTACTGGCCGGTCTTATTTTTTTTGTGTGGATTCCATGGGGACCTCCTTTTGTCATCTGCAAACTTTCGAGGAGATAACATGAGTTTTCCATTTCATGAAGAGTGTAGCTAGATGGTCTCTTGGCCAAGCATTATTACCACTAGAGTGTCGCGACGTTTTAAATCTTATAGCTACTTGGCTGGTGTGAAGTTTTGTCAGTAGTGAGTTTACCTTGGGAAGCATTGAATCAAATACGCGAAAGTTGAGATGTCCGGAATGCATTGCAGATTTACATGCACCCTGTCATTTGCATTGATCTCTTGACCCTAGAATTTCATGTGTACATCCTTATGGTTGCTTAGCAAAAGTAGTTGTCTTAGTTGCATGAGCTAACTCCAAGTATAAGGTTTTCTTATTTTCAAGCAAAACAGGTTCATCAATGTAAGGAGTGAAGCGAGCCGTAGACCCAAGGGGCAACAAATGGATGCACTGTAAAGTCTATCTCCCTGCCAACACACTTGAAGAGGAAGAAGAAAGTTATGCCTAAGGGATGTCATATCCTGGAAGAATACCTCAACTCTTTTGTGGAAGACTGTCACACAGCATTGTCAAGGGCATGCCAAGATCTCTGCAGAACAGAAAGAGAAATATTGCACTCGCATTCATTGCTATTTACATCGCATGTTTCTATGCTAGGGGCAATTAGATCATTGTCATCATGCACGGTTGAGCTAGGGTCAAGCATTCATGGCCTAAACAGGGAGCTTATGTTTCTACTTAAAATACTCAGACCAATATGCATATGTGTTGCATTACACTATGTCACCCAAAATGGTTCAATGTTTGAACTAGGGTCCTTAAAAGTGTGGTGGCCTTGCCCCTAGCAGTCAGCATAAAAGGTTTTTGGCGCATGGTCGATTCCAAATTTGTTGCATATTGTTTTCTTATCCATATCGTTTTCTAAACTTTTAGAATGTGGAATTGCAAGTTGTTCTAAATATTCTCCACATTAAAGTCATAAGCAGGCTCTCAATCTTCACAATCACTCCAGTATGTTGAGTACTACTCAGAGTTGTCATGATCAGAAATGCAAATTACAAAGAAGCCAAAATCCTCCAGAAGGCATGTGTGAAGGCATCCATGCATGTTGCTAAAGTCCTTCAACAAGCATTTATTCAACCTCCAGAAGGCATTTATGTTGCTAAAGTCCTTCAAAAGGTATTTGTGTTGACAGAAAATGTTCAGCCTCCAGAAAGCATTTGTATGGCCAGCTTCCAGAAAGCGTTCAGAAGGCACCCCGTTAGTGGGGACGATGGAAATCTCTCAAACAAGTTGAAACTGCCGAAGGAGGTAATGGAAATCTCCTACAGCATATGTGTGGATCACCCCATCAGTCAACGTGATGGAACTTTCCTTGACACCAAGTTGAAGGAGAAAATGGAAATCTTCGAAGGCAATAATGGCCAAAGCATTTAACAAGCCTTATGGCATTTTGGATCAACAAGTCGACGGAGTCAATGTGGGAATGTGGCTTAAACTAGCCTTAGGAGCACCCCAAACATAGGGTTGTCCACGGTCCGGATCGGATCGGATTCGTATGAATCCAATCCTAATCCGTATCTCACGGTTTTTAGAAAATGAAATCCAATCCTAATCCAAAAGTCTCACGGTTTGGTTTGGATTCCGAACTGTGAGTCGCGGTTCGGTCCGATTTTATCCACGGATTTCCTTCCATAAACACTTAAAAAACACAAAATTACTTCAACTACTATATTGATTTCTGGCTCAGACATAGCATCTGCATCACTCTCCATGACCTCATCCGCTATAGGAGTTTCTGCCTCTCCCATGCTTGACATATCTATGAAAATGGGTGACATAAATAAAAAATCATACACTTGTGTGTGATTAAGAGTAAGAAATGAAGTTCGATTACGGGCTAGATTAAAACAAAGAACATTGTGATGCAGAATCGCAGATACGTAGTCTTGAATATAACAAAAGTGCTACAATTAATTGATCAATGGAATAAGGATTACCTCTTGGTGATTGATTCAAACTAGTAGAATTATAATTATTTATAAATACTACACACACACACACACACACACACATATATATATATTTATTTTAAATTCTCACGGTTCGGTTCGGTTAATCAACGGTTTTGAAATAAAAATCCAATCCTAATCCGTATCTCACGATTTTTTAATTTTCAAATCCGTGTCCGGACCATTAATCCACGGACAAAATCCAAAAGGCACGGATCGGTTCGGTCCGGACCGGTTTCACGATTTTCGGTTTTTCTTGGACAGCCCTACCCAAACATATGGAATTAAGAAATCGATCCTCTGATTCCTGGCATTTCCCGCAACCGGTAAATCATCCTCTCGGCCGCTGCATCCTTTTGTGAAATCTCCCCTTTCAAAAGGCAATCGATTTGAATCTAGGCACCAGCAAAGCATTCATGGTATTTTGGGCCCACGGCCAATAGAATTTGTGTAATCAAATCTAGCCTTGGGAGCATTCCCAAACATGCATGATATCAAGCACCAACATTAGAATGAATCCAAAGCCTTGCATAGGTTGTCAAATGTCCACTAGAAGCGGTCAATCTAGCCTCATGATCCTTCCGAGCATGAGGAAACTAGACTTGGGAGCATTTCCAAGCTTAAGAAGGATCAAGTATCAATCAAAGCCTTGCGAAAGCTACCAAATGCATGCATTCAGTCTAGCCTTGAGAGTATCCCAAAGCATGTAGAATTCCCTAGGGAACATTTGGAATCTAGCCTTGAGAACATCCCGAACATATGGAATCTCAAGCACCAATGCTGAACCCACTTCTAAGCTCTCTCTGAAGAAGCTCGCAATTGCTGGTCGCTTGACCATCAAGGATTATGAACTCCGAGCTCTTGCTCTTGAAATCCAAGGATCCTTAGCACTGCAAACTCAGGCTCTATGCCCCAGTTACTGTACTCCGGAAGTGCAACATCCATCATGCTCACTACCACCAAGCTACTTAGCGGCTTTACGCTCACAAGTTCAGCGGCTCTATGCCTACTATCTCAACTAGCCCTATGCCACAACATCCAACAAGATATCATCTGTTCTCAAGCTCTACGCTTGAATGCTCAAAATTCAATATTTTGAATGCTCGAAACTCTTTGAATATCCAACCACTGTGTACTGGATGCTCAAGTTCTACACTTGAATGCTTATGCTCTACGCTTAAATGTCCAACCACTTCATACTGGATGCTCAAAGCCTGTACTTTGAATGCTCAGATTTTACCCTCCGAATGCTCAATCTCTATACTTTGAATGCTCAAGTCCTGAACTGGAAAGAAGCTCTACGCTTAAAACAAACACACACGCAAGAGCCCGTGCACATAAGCATCAATTGCATCACCATTGTCATCATCGAGTCTGCATCACCATTATCATTATGTCTAACCATCATCATCATAAATGCTATGCATCTCTCACCCGTTGTGAACCGAGGCATAGAGCTGGTTGTATGCAGGAATGATCATGAAAAGCAATCGACTCACCCGCTGTGTACTGGTCTACCCCAAAATACTGAATATGCTCTCTGCCAAACTCCCCCGGCAACTCAGCGCTCCTTCAACTACTCTCCACCAAAATCCTGGCATAGCCTAGGTATGTTGCATTACGGCTTTTAAAGCCCGAAGGTACGTCTTCTGTCCTTAACCTTCTGAACTTTTATTTTTCTTTATTGCCTTGAATTACGATTGTTGAATTTTCCTTGTGAAATACGTAGGCAGCCTCCCGGCCCGACCGTAACTAAAACCTTTTTCAAAAACCCTTGGAATAGTTGTTCGACCAAATTGAAGTTGTTTTACAACTTTGACTCTTACTTAAACATGTCTCGCGATCCGTCTAAGTTTAGTCAAAGAGGGGCATCTGTAGACACCCCAATTTGGCCTAACAATTATTTCAAGTCCCACCTTGGGGACCATCTCGATGATGAATGGATACAATGATTGCTGATTGACTTCTTGTAAACCCATGGACTTTTGGTGAGTACTTTTAGCCACTTAGAGGACCCAATTCAGAACCAAATAGCCTTTCAGACAGAAATACAGCATCCTAGGAAAATACATCTATCAACCGTAAGATTGATTCCTCAGCCACCAGATCCATTCTTTGGCCACCAAATCCATTCCTCGGCCACCAGATCCATTCTTCGGCCGCCAGATCCATTCCTCGGCCGCCGGATCATCTTTTTCCAGAATTCTGGAATGTTCTGTCAATTGTTTGATCGACGCACCAAAACCCTAGCAGCCTTTTTTCGATTCTTCAGGTCTACGAAAAGAGATTCGAGCAGAGATCTTCTAACCCTATACTACCTTATTGATTCACGCCATTTGATTGGCCAGAGTGAATCATCCCATGCCTATATAAAAAGGCCTAGGGTTCCGAAATTAACAACTCAATTCACTCTCTCACGAGCTAATACTCTGCAAAATCTATCTCCTATACTCTCTCTACAAAAGCCCTAAACTCTTGTAGGCAGCCGCGATCCGACGATCAAACCCCCGAAGTACAAAACCTAGGGTTTCGAGAAAGAAGTCAGTCAATCACCCTCAATCCGAAGCAATTGTGCACTAAGGGATCAAGGTGGTGAGGCCCAAGGGCCTATGGTTTGATCTCTTTTATGTTTTTGTACATTAATTATAGTATTTTGAATCTCTGATAAGTATCTGTTCTGGCGTGAGGAAGAACATCGGTTGGGGAATCAATCCTTCAGCCGATACATCGATCCAGTGGGATTCCTCGACCGTGACATCCATTCACCGGCCGAGAGATCTATTTCCTGGGACAGTTTATATTTCTTACTTATTTTGATACATGCTTTCAATTACCGTACTGGGTCACCTTATCAACTGTTAAAGGCTAATAACCAGATTACATGTTTAAAATCAAATGAAGCAAATACTAATCATATGTCGAACAATTATGGGCCGGTATCACAACCGGGCAAAGAGGGGTGCCTAACACCTTCCTCTTATTGTACTTTTGGCTCCCGTACCCGAAATCTCTATCTGTTTTTTCTAATTTTTATAAACTAGGTGGCGACTCTATTTTGATGATAACCGTTATCGTGTGGCGATGTTCATAACCATGGGAATATCCACGATTTTGATTTATGAAGTGGAATCAAACAAACATGATCAATCTGTATGGCGATGCCCCGTTTGAAAGGTGTCTACAGTTTGGCGCCCATAAACAACCAAGAGAAAACGTCAACATTGAGATCCCTAACACCAACATTATCCACCATAACCACCACCGCCGACCGTCCCGTTACCATGCTCACTAAAGGAAAAAGAAAACAAAAGATAGAAGAAGAATGAGGCTGTAATGTTGTGAAGTTGGTGTTTTGGTTTTAACATTTTGCTTCATTAATCATGAAGAGGGTGTTTTTTCCTTACTCTTGCTTTTCTCTTTGATGTACCTTTATTGAAGTTTCTTAATAAAATTCCATTTTGCCGATTAAAAAAAAAAAAGTTGTGATAGATACCTTTTTTTTTTATCGGCAAAAAATGAAATTTTATTAAAAACAGGAGAAATGGGAAGGTGATCCAACAAAAAGTTGGATGAAACATAACAGGGCACAAACCAACCTGCCCAAAGGTCTACAAGGGTCCAAGATTACTAAAACAATAAAGCTCAACCCAACACCCAAATAATACTCCCTCCGTCCCATTTGTTTGTCCAATCTCGGGTTTTTAACTTATTAAGAAAATCAAATCAAATCCATTGATTTGAAAACTTACACAATCTGAGCCATTCGTTTTGAAATTGGACAGTTAATTTGGGACACGTATAAGTAAAAAAGTGGATAAACAAATCGGGACGGAGGGAGGGAGTACATAATAAAGCCCAAAACACCCAAGCCCGATCCACCCGAGGACCGACCCACCCAATCCAGCCCCCAAAACCCTAACCACTTCAATCACCACCGCCACACAAACCACCGGAAAACCAGCCTCGCCGATAAGCCAGGGGAAGATCGACCGGAGATCGGAATGGGAAAAGAGGGCACAACTGTGAAAGGGGTGGCAGGGAGAGATGCCCCGAGAGAAGAAGACCAAACGACTAAGGGAACTAAAATTTATTCATAATTTTTTAATTCAGTACTTAATATCTTTATCAAACAGTTTTTCAATTTAAAAAATTCAGCATTCAACTTTCAATACTTTTTTTTTTCAGCTTTTAGTTTCAGTTTTCAATTTTATCAAACAGTACTATAGTGAAAATATCTTCCTAATTGCGTCACAATATGTATTTTTTTGTGATCGGCAATGACGAAATGTTGTTATTAGTTGTAAAAAAGCAAAACATCAAATCGGCACAGTAGGCTAGAAAAATGCTCGATAGATAGAGCTTTAGTGGAAAAAAAAGAACCCATGAACTCCATAACAAAAAACTGAATCTATCCTCAATCTTTAGATTTTTATAAGAAAGTACCGAAGCAGACTAAACAATGCCACGAGATGGTAAGCGGAATTACTCTTTTATCCTTCCGTGTTAAAAAAGACTAAACATTACCAGTAAAAAAGCAACATATTAAATTGTTACTGTAGTTATAAAACGAAAATAAAAGCAACTAATCATATGAATGCATAAGTCAGTCTTCAATATGTTATATTAGTGTATATAATTCATGAGCCACCACTATAATGTTGACCATGATTATACTTATCGAAGCTTCCTCTTTTTTTTTAATTTCAACACGCAAAGGTGTTCGGGCCAGTTTACACGCACCTCGAACATTCTCGATCTCCTGATCTCCAGTGTGAATGTGTGATCAAAGGAATACCATCCACACTGGGACCAGAGATGGCTCTAGGTGTGGGCGTATGGGGGCCATGACCCCCACGTTGTTTTGGGTTTTTTTTTTTTTTTTGTGTTAATTTTAATATAAATATTAGTTTTTTTTTTGTTAAGTAGACCTAAATCCTTTAAAAATGTGTTCGTTTTGGGTCCCAAAATCTAATTTCTCTCTCTGCATCATGGTCTCCCATAAATTTTTCCTTCAATTATTTATCTTACTCCTATTTCTATCTCTCTCCACTTACTACCTAGAAAAGCTCACTCAAAACCTAAACTAAACAAACTACTATTAGATTTCCGAACCTTGAAGTTGGAAAATCTTGTTCATAGTTCGGCCTCCGCATTTACGAAATTCTGGTTCCGTTCGTGGCTAGAACTAAATGATTCACAAAAAATTTCTCTCGTGCGGCCTGACCCTAAGAGGTTGCCAAATGAAGCTTCGCTCCATTAATCCTGAATGTAGACAAGAAGCCTCGTGATCGATCGATTTCATTCGGTGAAGACTTTTACCAGTCAAAACATTTCTTTTCATTTTCTCACATCAATTTCGTGCCACAAACCAGTGGGGATAGTGATGGTCTTCTCCGTCGACTTTCCCAGTCATTGCCTTTTACTTTTTCGCGCGTTTTCGTTCTCTCAATTCTTAAGGAAACTAGTTAAAGTTTTAGTCGTAGGAATATGAATCTATTTATACAATTTTTTTTTTCTAAACAAAAAGAATTTATTAATCTTTATAAGGATTACAAAGATTAAAAGGACCAATGGCATACCGGCAGAAGCTACCCAAGGCCTAACAGAAGGCAAGACGCCAACTAGATATCAAAAGAGCCACAAAAGCAGCAAAGGAAAACCACCAACCAACCCCCACAACAACAAAAATCTCCTACTGCCACCGCAAAAAACTACATCGCTACCTCATCCTAATCAGCAGAAAACCCCAAACCTGCTTAAAACTCGACATTAGAAAGCCAAAGAGAGAGAGGTTCCATCCTCGAGATCATCATCGTGCCCCGAGATAGATTCTTCCTCATAGTCGTCAAGAGCATGGATCCTTTCCCTTAATTCTTCCTCTTGCATTTCAACAAATCTCTTCAAATTATAGTTCCTCCCACCTTTTAATTCAATGCCCAGCTTTGAACCAATATCTAACATCTTGCGAGCTTCCTTAAAGAACAAAGAGGAATAAGAGCCATTCTTCTTTCTATGATTCACTTTATCGAACTTAGCCTCAATCTCCGCGAGATGTTTCTTTTTTTTTTAATTTTTCTCTCCGATCTCCGATCTCCTCTTCTCAACTTCAAGATGGCATCAGAAGACGATCTCCTCTCATCTCTTTTTTGGCGATACTCCTCGAAAGACTAAGTGGTACAACCCCAACTACCTTCCTTTGGGTTCAAGTTGACTATTAAGTTTAATACCTCATTCTCTATGTATGAATCTATTTATACATAAAGAATAACTGATTCACAGAGGAGTCTTGAATGAGTTATCTACGGAAACGCTCAATCTCGGTTGTCCAAAAGTGTTTTGGACGATTCGGATTAAAAACAAACTATTACCGGGATTAGATTATCTATTGGCAGTAATAGATTATTTTTAATCCGGATCGTCCAAAACACTTTCGGACGGCCAAGATTGAGCTCTGTAATAATTTACTCGCGGAATTCTGTGAATAAGTTATTCTCTTATACATATTCGTCTCTTATTGTTGAAACTTTATACTCCGTAATAGTTTATAGAGTCCTGCTACACACACAGCAATCTGTGCACAGATTTTGTTGTGGGACCCACCACGGGTCCCACAAAAATCATCCGAGCTGTTCATTAAATGTAAAACATTTTTTCAAGGGTCCCCGTAAAAAATAAGCTCAATCCAATACCTATAGGTGCTTCATCCAACCATCTAACTTTTCATTCAGATTTCCGGATAATGAAAAGTTATATAGTTGAATCGAGGACCTATAGGTATCGAATTGAGCTTATTTTCACGGGGACCCTTGAAAAAATATTTTACATTTAATGAACGGCTCGGATGATTTGTGTGGGACCCGTGGTGGGCCCCACAACAAAATCTGTGCACAGATTGTTTGTGTGTGTAGACTTTCTGTAGTTTATATCCAACCCAAAAGCTTAAATTATTAGTTGAAGATGCCCTGGCATTATATATGCAATCACTTATTCCATGTGAATTTGTATTTTCTTAGCATATGTTGGCCCACTTTTGATGATCGAAATCGTACACTTTTTAATTCTCGTTGAGTCTATTAATTATGTCAAAAACTACGTTGATCAAATATCGTTTGGCATAATTTCGGAGCACATATATATTTTGAGAAAAATAGAGTTACAAGATTGGATCGATCACAAAGCTATTTATCTCAATATAAATGTCTCCGAAATTGTATCAAACGATATTCGATCAACGTGATTTTTGGCGTGATTAATGGTCTCGATGATATCTAAACAGTTAACAATTTCGATATCAAAGTGGGCTCGGGGTGGGCCCAAAAGTGGGCCAACCGTACTGTTCTCCTGCATTTCCTTAACTTCCCTCACGTGCAGCCCGCTCTGACATCACGTGGTAACTTTATATCGAACCCAAAATTTATATCGTAATCACAACATTTGGTAAATTAGTCTCTATCGCTAGAACTATCATATACTATATGGTCTTGGGTTCAAATAAAATTAGAAAACAATCTACAAGTTAACATTAAAATTTCTTGCCCAGAAAAACCAGAAGACAAGCAAATTTACCAGAAAGTCTGTGGACACAGCAAATATGTGCACAGATCGTGCACAGATTTCTATGTGGGGCCTACTACGGATCCCACACAAGTGATCCGAGCCGTTCATTATGTTTAAAAGATTTTTTCAAGAGCCCTCGCGTTAAATTAGCTCAATCCGACACCTGTAAGTCTTTGAACTAATAGTCTAACTTTTCATTCTCTAAAAACCCGAATGAAAAGTTAGATGATTAGATCAAGCACTTATAGGTATTGGATTAAGTTAATTTTTTTGCGGAGGCTGTTGAAAAAATGTTTTAAGCATAATTAACGGATCGGATTATTTTTATGGGACCTTTAATGGGCCCCACAACGTAATCTGTGCACATATTTTCTGTGCCAGTAGCATGGTCCAAATTTACTCTGCAAGTGTTTGTGTAAATTTCGTGTGCCCAATATGATTGTTCTTTCTCCTTCAGTTAAGCGGCAAATCCAAAACTTAAGCATAATCTTTAATTACCTGATGTATTTATGTAGAAAAAATGGGGAAGAAAAAGATGGCAAAAACCTGAAATGGTGGAATTATATTTAATTTTCCATCTTTTATTATAATTTTCCAGGAAATATATATTTAGCTGGGTTTGGAGAAGGTCTTTGACTGTTCAACTGGATCATGAAGTGGAACTAGTTCAAAAAAAAACAAAAATCATAATTATAGAAAGGGGTCAGTGATAGTAGCCAAACACTTCACTCCGGCCACTAGCTACAATAATCACACTTAATTGCCTTGTTCTATTATCTTTTTGCATTGTTGGAAAATCTTTTGATGATACCACTTGACAGATTCGACAAACTTTTATCCCTCTTAGTTTCTTTGTAGTTCACTACCCTACCTTCAGATTCTATCGTTTTTTACCCCAGGTACAAACAACCTTTATTGATATTTTTCCATATGTACCCCTAATGCTGCAAACCCTTTTTTTCCCCATGTCATAGAGTGACGTTGGTGGGTATAATTTTCGGTAGGCAATAACTTTAGAATTATTTGTTGTTGAAAAATGTTAAGTTGTTTCCGGCCACTAACCAATAAGTTGTAGATGAAATGCATAACTTGTTGCCCAATTGTTAGTGAAAACATGACTAAAAACAGACCGGTACTACTTAAATAACTCGACCATAAGACCTCTCTCGTGGGCATTGGGCACTAAAGCCCCCCTCCATGACCCGGCCTCTTGGGCTAGAGCCCTCGGTCTAATACTTCTAACTTTATTTATTTATTTATTTTTGGGGAGCGTAATTCTAAAGTTTCTTACTTACCCCTATTACACTTATGATGTTCATCTCTTGCACTGAATAATACCTGAGTGGTTATTGCTCTGATGTCCCTCCACAACCAAACAATGTTGGATTCATACATTTAGTTGTGGACGTCATATGGATGTGAGATTGTGGAAGCAAACTGATACCGGCCGTTAGCTTCGAAGAAATCTTTATATTCCATTGCTCATCAAACTTAAAATATTCTTCAACGTTAACCACAATCTATTTAGGGAAAAAAAAAAACCTAAACCACCATGACTTGGGCTGTTATTTTGATCACTAAAGGAAAAAGAAAACAAAAAAGAAGGAGGCTGTAATGTTGTGAAGCGGGTGTTTTGGTTTTAACATTTTGCTTCATGAATCATTAAGAGGGTGTTTTTCGTTGTTCTTGTTTTTCTCTTTGATGTACCTTTATTGAGGTTTCTTAATAAAATTCTTTTTTGCCGATTAAAAAAAAAAATGTTGTGATAGTTGTACCTTACTACCTTAACTGTACGTGAGCTTGTTTGGCTTGATTTTTTTTCAAGATAATGGGTATTTTTGATGTTTAGTAAAATTTTGTTTGGCTTTTTGTCAAAACATTTGAAATTAATTATCGGTTTCGACGAAAGAAATAAAAAATATAATAATATGATATGAGATTGGAAAAAGCTTATCTAAGACAAACAAAAGACAATAAAACTGCTTTTTTGAACCTTTTTTTTTTCTTTAATGAACTTTTTTAAGGCTTTTGGTCATAATATCGTATATCTTTCCGATTGCTCTATGTCAGATCCATTTTCCATCATATCTCCTAAAATTAATTGGTCTGGCTTCAATTAAGTCTTTTTTGTGGCATTCAACATTGCACCAACAAATCTGTTTTTAAAACTGTCGCAAAGAGTAACATTGTGTAATCAAAATCTATGGATGCAACCCTCTCATCAAGACAAATGATAGTTTCTAAAAACAATAATTCTATAACCACACACTAGAGTGTGTAGTGTGTGTGGAACCCACACACTTATGTGTGTGGGTGTGTATTTGGGTGTGCAAAATAGGTGTGGTTGTAGAAGGACTCAAATCCAAACAAGCTAATTGGACAGAAATGAATGCCTTGTTCTCTTTCCTTAAGCCAGTGGCCACATACTTGTGGATATGAATCAATACTTAAGCCAGTGGCCACAAAAACCCTGGCGGACGTCACCAAGCGAACTGTCTTAAGTAATCCGATGACATCATTGTACCCAATCAAGAATCAGCACGTGTCAGTGCAAAGCATCTTCATTGTATGTGCCAGGAAAACGTCCACGAAGGTGCAGCCCCAAGAAATCATTAAAATAATTCAATAAAATAAAACGCACGCCGAGACAACTTTTATCTTGCTTGCTCCTCTCTCTCTAAGACTCCCTCTCTCTCTCTCTCTAAGACTCTCTAAGAATCAAGAATGGATCATGACCACCATCACCCTCAAAACCCTAACCTTTGTGGCACTCGTTTCTCCGATAACTTTGATGCGTTGCCGGAGTTCGAGCTGTCCGATTTTCTCCTTCTCGACGACGGCTCGGAAGAAGGTTTTTCGCCAGAGAACATGGCTTCCTCCGATAATGTCATCGACGGATCCATCGAATCCGTCGGCGCTTCGTCATCGACACACAGTAACATGCACGTGATCAAATCATTCTCGGCCGAATATATACATATGATCTACTTTTACATTTCATTGTTACGCGACGATATCGGAAACGCATTAATGTTTATCGAGGGCACTCGTACGACTCAAAAAAAAAACTAAGTTTTTCTTTCGTGGTTTGATTCGATGCAGGAATAAAAACGGGGCGAGGAAAGGCAAGGCGGATCAAGCGGGGAGCTGTAGGGTTGCTTTCAGAACGAAATCTGATTTGGAGGTAATGGACGACGGATTCAAGTGGAGAAAGTATGGGAAGAAGATGGTTAAGAACAGCCCAAATCCAAGGTAAACAATTTACTCCGTAATTACTCAATTATCATGACCGTACCAAATAATTGATATATACTGTATATATCTTTGTGGTTTAGCTTTTACTTTATTATTTCGTATTGGTTAAGTTCAATATTCGAACCGGAGTAATTTTTCTTTTTGGGTAAGTAATTTCATTTCACCAAAAACACGGCAACTGCAAAATCAACGGGGCAGTAGGAGTATTAATTTGTTAGTAGTCTGAAAATACATTCGGTTTTTATTGAATTTCTAACACATATATTTATATGTACTATATAGTATAGTAGATATCAAAATCCGAAAGGACAGTGATTTACAGTGATTTTGGCACTCCATTTTTAGCCAATGGCACTCCACTTTCTATTTTGTAATCTCACATGATCAACACACAAAGTGGAGTGACAGTAGTTAAAATTGGAGTGCCAAAATCAATTTCCAATCCGAAATTCACATAAAAGAAGAAAAAAAGCATAAAAGTCACGTTCAAGCTGTCGTAGAGTGGATGAGTAGCTCCAGTGAGATGAGATATAGCTAGTTTCATACTGTATTTCAGTACTAGCCAGCTTCGAGTCATCGCATGGAGAGAGAGAGAGAGAGAGAGAGAGAGCTTACTGAAAGAGTAGTACGTGATTAATTAATCTTCATAATGGAGTATTAATCAGCCATCTACTTCATCATCTTATGGATAATTGCCACACTTAAGGATATGGTTTTATTTAATTGAATGACTCCCATATTATATTCACTAATGGAGGGTTTTTTTTAATTAAGTTTAACTTTCAATTAAGATATTGTGGTTTGTTTAACCAACTATGTCACGATCCATCCTTCGGATCTTTATAATCATTTTCAAAGATTTATTAACCGATCGAAAATTTAACTATGTCACGATCCAAAGGCGACGGTGGGTTGGAATTGTTGACCCAACCATGAGTGAGAATCACACCCTAGCTAGGGCCTCTTTCAACTCCTTTTCATAACTTTTTTTTCCCTAAATTAATGAAGTTTAATTAACAATTTAAAATGCAAAAACGTCTAATAAATAACATTTATCTTTAGATGATCAATAGTAGAATATCCTTATTGTATTTGAGGCACAACGACCCTGGGTTGACACATAAAGTAGCCCTTTAGAGCCCACAAAAGTGCTATCAGCTATACATTTTGTTTAGCTTACTGGTGTCTTTCCGCTAACACAAATAAGTACGTACTTATTTTTTGAATTAAAAGTGATGTATTATGAAATAATGATCTTTCTCGTCGAATGAAAAATTCGTATTTCAAAAATAAAAACATTAGCGGAACAGGATCTGGGTGTCAGAAGTGCAAAAAAATTACACTTATTAGACATTAGTACTATATATATACACGAAGAAAACACATTAATTCTTCTTGAAATTTTGTCTATTCGTTGTAGGCGTTCAATTTTTTCAAGACAAAAGCATGTCTTCTTTTACCACACGTAATGGTGAGCCGAGCAAAATGAACGATTTGAATAAATTTTTATGGTTGCTGATTTTGCCACTCCATTTTTTTGTTAACGTCACTCTCCTGTAAGTACATTTTTGATAAATTAAAAAAAAACACTTACAGGGGAGTGCCGTTAAAAAAAAATGAAGTGGCAAAATCATTTCCCATTTTTATTCCTAACATCAAACCTATTGTTACATCATTGCAAAGCCTGCTGGCATGCACAAATATACAGACCGTAGCTGTCTTTGTCTTCTCCTATTTAATTGTGCATGCATTTGATCATGGGTATCGAGCTAGTGTATAATGTATAATTATAAAAGTATCTTGCTGCGCATGTACAGCTCTCTTCCTTTTTTTTTTTATCGGCAAAAATGACATTTTATTTAAGAAAATTTGACAAATGGTACATTAAGTTGGGGGACAGGAGACATACACAACTCTATTATCAATTATATATCTATGTCAAAATACAACTTGTTTTATTCAAATATGAGTGCATGTGAGTGTGTGTATATATATATGTATGTAACTATATGTACATACATACTAGGGGTGGAAATTACCAACACGATATGAGAATCCGACAGAAAGTGAACGGGTTAAGGTCACCTATTTTGGACACGGAACACGAATATGACACGACACGATAATACGAAAAGCTAAATAGATCGGGTTGAGATTGAGAGAATTCTGACACGAATATCAGATGACACGACAGAAACAAGAGACGGCTCGACACGATACCCACCCCTAATACGTACTATCTACTTGTAAATATATACACACATGCCAATATATGTTTAGTCCCAGTGAGGAGTAGTAGACGTCATGATCAAAACATGCAACTTGGGGAGACAAAACTTAGGATGACACTGTCATGAACGCTCCCGGATTACACTCGTCCTGTATAATTCATTGGTATATGTTTCTATTTGTGTGGCTTAGGATGACACTGTCATGAATCAGGTGGCCCTCTCACATAGAGGCAGCCCGCCAGCCGCCACCCTCCGAATAGTACTGTTAATAATATAGTAGTGCATAACACACCCACGGTTGCGGTTCGGGCGGATGTCCAGGCTTTGGAAGTACTCTTTAAGGCTTGGAATTCGATTTTTCACCGGGTGAGTACCTTGCAGTAAGTAGAGGGCCGTAACTGGTGTGGTCGTGCTAGCTTCTCCAAAGGTTTGGATTGCGCAGTCGGGTCTATTTAATGGCTTGGTTGTAGGGTTGTTTCTCTGTTACTTATATATATATAGTTGTGCATAGTTTAATGACAAAATGTTCTGTGTAAAAAAATAAACTCTAATTCGAGGGACCATGAGAAATTTTTCAGTGCCGGGTGGGCACGGGCCACGTGGTGCCCTGCACCAATCTCGGCTACCGAGGGGTATTTTAGTCATTTTATACTTTAAAAATAGCCGAATAGATCTGGACCGTCCAAAACTTCATCGGACGTCCGAGATGGTACACGGCACCACGTGGCCGTGCCCACCCGGCACTGAAAAATTTCCCATGGACCATTATCTTGTCTAGTTTTTTGCAAATGTTATTGGACTGAACTTATTTCAGTTTTGTTGAGATGAACCAATTGGTCACTGAAAAACTTTTTAAAATTTTCATTTAGTTTGGCTCCATGCGATTGGATCAGTATTGGGGTTGTTCAGGATTTTTCGGTTCGGATCGATTTTGTATAAAGATGAATCCAACAGAAACACACCGACTTTTTTTTTCAAATTACTTATCAATACTGAACCCGCGGTTAATAGATAGGATAAGAACGGTCCTGATCGGTGCATATCGTTTTGGGTATCCATCGGTTCGGGTCCATTACCATCTTTAGATTCGTTACTAATTTAACATTGCAGGCATCTCTATGTACGTACTTGTGTGGCTTAGTTTAGTTATCCATTTTTTTTCAGAAAATGTAGGACAAATTTGAATTGAAAATCCAAGAGAGCAAAAACACAAGCTTAGTCTAGAAGAATGATCATAAAAGCGATGTCACTTTAAAGTTTAAAGAGCTTGGAATCTAACAAGAGATTGTCTTGTTTTCGGCTGTGCTGTAAACAGTACAGCACTAACCAATCACAGCCGTTCAAAATTTTTAGACGGTCCGGATTTTAATGAAACTTTTCCGGGAAAAAGTTTCACTATTTCCCAGAAAAGTTTCATTAACATCTGGACTGTTCAAAACACTTTTGGACGGTTACGATTGAGTGCTGTAAACAAGTGTTTACAACACAACCGGAAACAAGTTTTTCTCATCTAACAAAACAATATTGTAAAGTTAACAAGAATCACATGTATTAGATTTGTATGAAAGTGAGAGAAAGTGGCAAAGGAGCAAGACCACCGAAAGATAAAAAAAACTGAATCGAAGAAATCATTAAAAGTGACAAAAAGTTGCTAAATGAAATGGTCTAGGAGAGAGAGAGAGAGAGAGAGAGAGAGATTGATCACCATGAAAAGAGCAAGTGTAAAGGATGATTCGAATGTTATTTGAGGCTTTATGATGTAGTTGAGTTTACACATTTAGTACAGTAACAAACATTTTTGGCATTGGGGACAAATATGTTTTTTTTTTATAAAGAGACGGTTTTGAAAGTAAAGATTAATTAATGCTTCTTTAATTATATAACTACTTGCGGATAAAAAAAAAATTATAAAGTAATTCCTAGGCCTATTACGGAGTATTTCTTAATATTCCTTGGGCATACCATCACATAATTCTTCGAAATATTCTACGCTTCCGCTCTCGATCTTCGTACCATGCTCGGGTACTCAATCCTTGCTCTCGTGAATTTGGATAGTTTGGGAGGTGTTTTAAAGACAGTTTCACACTTTTATTACCACATCCTCACGTGAATTATGTAAATTAGGCCTCACGGCAAACCATTCATCCAACTTGAATTGCTTGTGAACATATATACTATTTCAGTAGGTCTACTTTGCTTGTACGTCCAATAGGTTACATTAATGATTGTACCATAAATCAATTATTTGATTGTACATAAAGTCTAACTGCATAGCAAATGTGCACAGATCACAGTATGGGGTTCACTCAAGTTTCGAGCCGTTCATTAAATATAAAATGTTTTTTCGAGGATCTCTGAAAAAAATCAGCTCAATTCAATACCTATAAATGCTTGATCCAATCATATAACTTTTCAAAATCCTGAAATCTGAATGAAAAGTTAGATGATTGGATCGAGCACCTATAATATTGGATTGAGCTAATTTTTTTTGCGAGGGCCATCAACATAATATTTTACATTTAGTGAATGGCTAAGATTATTTGTGTGGAATTCGTAGTGCGCCCCACACCGTGATCTGTGCACATTTGCTGTGCAGCTAGTCGGGTTGTTGATTGCATGAACGAGATGGGACTGTTAGATTGTTTATTACATAATCGTAGCCAGGTAGAAAGAGATCACATGGATATATAAAGTGGTACGTGACAAAAGTTGATAAAGACGAGCATATATATATATATATATATGCGCCTCATGATGAGGTTGATATTTTTAAAGGAAATTCTACAATATACACCCGTATTTGCGTGTATACGATATGCACCTTTGAATTCATGACATTTTTTACTTTATGATATGAGAAGTTTTTTTTTTTTTTTCAGAAGTTATGAATTCGAGATTGATGTTTTGACATTTTTCCAAGTTCCAACCTACCGTGCGCTATGAGTACATACATGGGGTACATATCCCCGCGAACCTTTGGGACCTGTTTTGGGTCCTATAATTAAAGATGTTCCGAACTGCTCATTTTGTTCTAAACATGCTGTTTAGGGTTCCTGTAAAATATTAATTCATTTGGGTATTGGTAAGAGCTACCGTTCACAAGACATCCAACTTTGCTTCAGAATTTAGCCTGCGACTCAAAACAACATATTTTGAACAAAATGAGCGGCTCGTATCATCTTTATAGTACCCAAAACAGGTCCCAAAGGCGTACGTATGTACCCCATACATGTACTCATGTTCTTTTTGTTTTTCTAAATATTACTCTCTCTGTCCCTTTTTAAATGTCCCGTTTTGTAACTTCAACTTTTACCTCCACTTTTCCTATTTATCCTATGTGGAGACATCATCATTACACTTTTACTCACTAACTTTTTAAAATAGAATCTACTTTTAGGGGCAAAATGAAAAATATATCAATTTTTACCCATTAACTTTATAAAATGGACACTTATTAAGAGACAAACCGAAATGAAATATGGACTTTAAAAAGTTAAAAAGGGGACGGATGGAGTAGTACTTTAAATGAAAGGGTCCATACCGCGCTAGTGTTCTACGTCGGATTTTGTACTGAAACTGAAAAAATAAACACACAATTATGAACAGGAATTACTACAAATGTGCAAGCGGGGGCTGCAACGTGAAGAAGAGGGTGGAAAGGGACGGCGAGGATTCAAGCTACGTGATAACAACGTACGATGGAGTGCACAACCATGAAAGCCCATGTGTGGTGTACTACAACCAAACCCCCCTCATGGTACCCAAAGGCTGGACTCTTCAACCTCCTTCTTATTCTGCTCAATCCTCCCCTAGTTGAATTCCCCTATATATATTTCTTTCAACTTGTGTTAGGGAAAAAAGTTTAAATTTGTCACTGAATAGGTATATCATGAACCCGGAAATTCTAACCACGCAGACACACACTGTGCCCAGATCCTGCACAAACGGCTCCGTGGGGCCTATTACGGGGCCTCCACAAACGATCCTTGCCGTTCATTAAATTTAAAATATTTTTTTTCAAGTGCCATCGCGAAAAAACAGCTCAAGATCCTAAAATCTGAATGGAAAACCTATATGATTGGATTGAGCAGTTAGATTTACCATGTTGAGCAGATTTTTCTCTGAGGCACTTGAAAAAATATTTTTAAACTTAATGAAAACGACTCAGATCGTTTGTGTGGAATCCTTAGTAGGCCCTATGTCGCGATCTGTGTAGAATCTGTGCACAGTGCGTCTCTGTGTGTGGCATGGCTCATCATGATCCTAGAGGTCAGAAATGGTATTTTCTGTACACTACTTTGTAATACTGATTTTCTCGTGATGCCCGAATTCGAAATTTTACTATTGAATTGGTATCATGATCCTAGAGGACGGAAATTGTGTTTTATGTACACTACTTTGTATGCCAAAATCCGAAATTTTACTATTGAATTGGTATTGTTAACATAATATTGAGAAATATTATATTACCATGTTTTGTAGGTTTTATTATTCATGTTTTCAAGTTGGGCTGATTTCTTTATAATGCATGTTTCCTATTTAGTTTATATTTCTTAGTGACCAAGAATATTGTAGCCTATATAAAGGCATGCTAGGGTTATACTTCATACACATCAATAATACATCATTTCTCTTTTCTTCACAGGTATCATGATCTTAGAGGTCAGAAATGGTATTTTGGGGTTGTTCGGCTATAAAAGCCATTTGGCTTTCCCGCCAAATTTTTTTTGTCCTTATTCAAATTTTTTTTGCAATTTGTGGCTTATTATCAATTTTTTGGGGATTATTACTTCGTTATGACGAGAGGAATCTAAAAAGTAAAAAATTTTGGTCAAAATCCAAATTTTTTTGAATAAAGACGAAAAAAGTGGCTTTCCCGCCAATTTTCGTCGAAATTCAAAAAAAATTGGATTTCGACCAAAATTTTTTACTTTTTAGATTCCTCTCGTCATAACAAAGCAATAATCCCCAAAAAAATTGACAATAAGCCACAAAATGCAAAAAAAAATTGAATAAGGACAAAAAATAAGCCACTTTGGCTTATTTATGTACACTACTTTGTAATACTGATTTTCTTGTGATGCCAGAATCCGAAATTTTACTATTGAATTGGTATCATGATCCTAGAGGTCGGAAATTGTGTTCTATGTACACTATTTTGTAAGCATACTGATTTTGGCCTGAATTCGAATTTTGTTATTGAATTGGTATCATGGTCCTTGTGGTTGGAAATTGGGTTTTCCGTAAACTACTCATATTTGGTAAGCTGGTTTTCTCGTGATGCCCGAATCCGAATTTTACAATTGAATTGGTATCATGATCCTGGACCTAGAGGTCGGAAATTGTGTTGTTTGTACGCTACACTATTTTGTAAGCATACTAATTTTCCCATGATGCCCCCAAAATCCATATTTTACCCAAAAAGCGTACGGTCACCCTTTTTTCCAGTGCTCCCATAAGGGGTCCGGAGTGGGCCCCACAAAATTCAAAAAAATACTCATAAATTTTAAAATAATTTTTTATGGGCCCTGTAAAAAATCAGCTCAATCGCATATTGATAGATATGTTTTCTGAATTCGTAGATGGCGAAACTACTCAACTGCTTAGTTTTAAATGGTTAGAATTTTTTACATATTTGAAATTTTGCGAATGGGGCCTTAGTCTTCAAGTGGTTAGAGAGAATCTTCACAAAAAAAAAAAGTGGTTAGAGAGACAAAATTAGATAATTTGTTGAATACAGATTTCTAGTCGTGCCTTCAGTATTGGGTATGCACTGGTACATATACACTATATTACATGTGGTAGAAGAGTAGAAGTGCTTGAATTATAGCAAATGGGAGGTAAGTCCACAATCATACTAGCCTAATTTTTTTTAATCTTCCGTTCTTTTAGATACTTAAATCTGAAAATTTTGTCCTTATTTGAATTTTTTTCGCATTTGTTAGTTTTGCGCCAAACTTTTTTGGGATATTGATTCGTCCCGACGAGAGGAATCGGAAAAGTAAAATTTTGGCACTTTTACCCAAGTATTTTGAGAAATAACCATTTTTTAGCGCAAAAATGTCAAAACTAACAAATGCGAAAAAAATTCAAATAAGGATAAAATTTTCAGATTTAAGTTAAGTCTAAAAGAACGGAGAAGTCCAAACAATAACCCATTAATGAAACAAGAAGATAATTAAACAAATACAAATTCAGAGGGAAAAAAATCAATTTTTGCCCTTGGGAAATTAAAGTTTGGCCACCTTACTTTTCCTATGAAATTGTAGAGGGGATATATTGGGACTAAAGAAACATGCATGTTCACTCTTGTCCCATATGTATTGCACAATCATACTTACCAGATAAGTGGGTATGGGACAATGGGCTCGGCCGTTTGATGCCCTATCTTGGGGCTCATTTGCCAAAATGATTATAAGCTCATTTACCAATAATAGGCAATTAATGATGAGTTTGGACAACTAAGATTTCTTTGGAGGGAAGGCCAAAGCTTATAATTTGGAATTTCACGTATTTACCTGGTTGCTGAAATTTTAAGGTTTTCCCTTATAAATAGTTTGAAATTCAAGCATGCATAACATTTTACTGAAAAATCCTAGCAATTTTTTTTATTCTTGGCAAAACATACATACACACATAAAAAGAATTAAAAAAATTTCACTATGAAGCCATTTTTTAATTTATTTTTTGAAGTTTGAGGAGGCTAATATCGTACATTAATTATGAATATTTATTGTGTATTTTACACTACATATAAGGTGATTTCAGTAAGGTTGGGGGTGAACCGGGCATCCCCACCCTTACCTTTACCTCCGTCCCTGTTTCGACCGTCAATATAGTACACTACAAATTTTATTTATTTTTTTGTCTTTGACAAAGACTTTAATTTTTCAATTCGTTTTTGTGGAAGTAATCCAGAAACTATGAACCAATTTAGGAATAAGTTTCAGAAAATATAAGGGGAAAATTTCAAAATAGCACCTGACCTTTCACACAAATCACGCATAGGCACCTGATTTTTTAATATTATCAAAAAAACACCTGACCTATTTAAAAACCCATCAATTTTCCACCCGCTGTTAACTTTCCATCCAAAAATAGACGGAAATGTTGAAATGGCCTATATCTGGCCATTTGGAGGGAAACCAATATACATTTTGGGAAAAAAACACATTACTCTACTGATTTCTCCCGCCAAAATCCACCTGAGGGGCCATGGAGTTCCAATGGTTTGTTATGGGAGTAATGCTTATAAGACTTCATCTCGGTTATTGTAATTGTTTGTTTTTGTTAAACTGGTTATTGCACATTTTTGGATCAAATTTATGTGCCATTTTTTTCGGCAAAGCTTGAGATGGTGTGAGGCAAATGAAGGAGAAGAAGGAAATGTTTGGGGATTTTGGGACATCCCCATTCCACTTAACTTTTTCTATAACTTTTAGTTTTGTTCTTATTTAATTTTTTTTCGTGTTTCTTAGTTTTGCGCCTCACTTTTTTTGTTTTCTGATTCGTCTACCAGACGAATCAGAAAAGTAAAAAAAAATTTATATATTTGCCCAAATATTTTGGGAAATAGTCTTTTTTTTAAATTTAAAAGTGGTTATTTCCTAAAATATTTGGGTAAAAGTAAAAAAAATATATATACTTTTCCGATTCGTCTTGTCGAGATGAATCAATATGTCACAAAAGGTTGGCGCAAAACTAACAAACGTGAAAAAAAGAAAAGAAAAGAAAAACTAAAAGTTATAGAAAAAGTAAAAATAGTTGTTATTGAAACTTCATGGCCCCACAAGTGGGTTTTGGCGGGAGAAATCAATAGAGTAATGTGTTTTTCCCCCAAAATGCATATTGGTTTCCATCCAAATGGCCAGGTGTAGGCCATTTCAACATTTCTGTCTGTTTTTGGATGGAAAGTTAACGGCGGGTGGAAAATTGATGGGTTTTTAAATAGATTATGTGTTTTTTTGATAATGTTAAAAGGTCAGGTGCCTATGCGTGATTTGTGTGAAAGGTCAGGTGCTATTTCGAAATTTTCTCAAATATAAAAGACGTAAAAAAGAAAAATGAATTATTTCGTCTTATTTCAATCTTCAATTATTGTTTTTACTCTCTCCATCTCACTTTTTTTTTAAATCTTTTCTCACTTTATAATCTTTTTTTTTTAATCTTTTCTCCGTCCCTTTTTTTTTTTTTTTGCTATTTTCTTTATGAAATACAATCCGCGGATAAAATTGAAATTGATCCATGACTAACGGGTTGCATTGGAATCGAACGTAGAATTTTTGGGCCAGACATGAAATGCATTTTCTAAGAACCGTGACTCACGATTCAATCTTCGAATTCCTAAGAATTCAATCCAAACCATGTGCACCCCAATAGTTATATACTAGAGGCTGGGACACACGCGATGCGTGTGCAAGTCGGCTTTTCACAACATTTGTGAAAATTTGATCAAACAATAAGTGGGAAGCATTTTTACAAAAACGTTGTGAAAATCCGACTTGCACACGCATCGCGTGTGCCCCGGCCTCTAGTATTTGTTATTAGCAAATACGCACGTTAGGTAGAAGGCATCATTCCAAAGTAAGAACAGGTTCAGCGATTTAAAGATACTGATGTTTTGCCTTCATTAAACAGCGATTTTGCCTTAATTATCATGTTTTGTAATTAGCTTTTCTTATTATGCACGGGCGAAATTAACATAATCTATCAACATAACTAAAAGAAAATATACATAATGGTAGCAATAAATATGGAAAAAAAATCCAATTATGTACAGGTTATTTCCCAATTCAGAGACTTCACACTTATCTATTGGAAGTTTGTGTGGTGAGATAAGAATCAAACAAAACTATGATAAACCTGAAATGAGGGAGGTTCCGATGGAGGTGCCAATTAGGGTTTCAATTGCGTCTTTCTTCAAATTACATCTGAAACAGGTAGGTTTCGTTTTCCTTACCATCATAAACAAACAAAAGAGACATGGAATTGATATTCAAAACACTGTTATTAACCATATTCCCTTCTCTTCTATTGGGCCTCTTCTACCACTTCCACTCCCCAAACAATACAACCGTTAAAAGCACAAATACCATATTGTTTTACTACAGTAATCAATTATGTAAAAAATCAGAGCTGAAAGATATCAAATAGTAGATAATCACTTATAACTCTGCGAAATAAAGAAAGTGTTCATATGTTAAAGAGCAGTAAGCTAAAAGCAAATTTTGACAGAAGAAGACATTAATACAAACACCTGGTAGTCAATAGAGAGAAAGAGAGAGTACCCTTAATTTTTAAAACTCTCTTCACCGCAGGTATTAACTTCCGAATCTGAAATAGGAAATAAGAACATCTTAAAGGTCTAAGTAGAACAAAAAAATTGCAAAACCCATACTCAAAATGTGCACAATCTGCAGGAAGGCAGTGAGACATGAAATTGAAACGAAAACAATCTGCACAATCTACTCATTTTCCATAACCAAATCTCGATAATAACTTGTTCGTATATGGTTGTACAAAAATGGAAACCCAGATTGTGCAAATTAACGAAGACCCAGATTGTGCAAGCATAGTCAACTGATTAGATTGAAGGGTCTGAGGAAAAATCAATAGCCTGACCTGGATTTTGGAAGGCAGAAGAGAAATGACCTTTTTTTCTTGTCGATTTGATTAAGCGTGTGGATTGCTTGTTGATCAGCCGGCTGCTCGTATGTCGGTGTAGGTTACACGAAGTAGTAATACTGTGATATTACTCCACCAAAGATGAAAGCTTTAGTAGATCCAAACAGAGCCAAAATGAGTGCCGCGGATTGCCGTAGCAGGAAACAGTTGGAAAAGGAATTCTTAAGGTTGCCCCTTCTTTGAACGTGGCAGTTGAGGGGAGAAGAAAAGAGAAAAGTGGTAGAGTAAGGGTTGTTTGATAATCTAAGAGCATCTCCAATCTAATATTCTATTTGAGAGTAGTAAAATATTATATTTTATTCATAAAGTGATTTTAGAGGAAATTACTATTCTTATTTACTCCAACCATAAACCCTCTATTTTTCCCTCTAAAATAGAGGAGGTTTGAGAGGATGAGTTGGAAGAGTTTCATACTCTCAAATGGAGGAATAGAGCATGAATTGGAGATGCTCTAAGGATACAAATGCCATTTTAAAAGGTGAATAGTATTATAGAGGGGATCTCCATATTTTCTCCCATCCTCTAAATATGGAGGATCAAAATCTCATCCTCTTAAATAGAGGAGGCTTGAGAGGATGGGTTGGAGGAGTTTCATACTCTCAAATGGAGAAATAGAGCATGGGTTGGAGATGCTCTTAGAGCATCTCCAACCCTTGCATTCAAATTGGGGATGCCAATTTTTTTTTGAAGGCTGATGTGACATTTTGGCATCTCCAATTTGACATCAAAACCTCATCTCCAACCCTTATGTCAAATTCTATTTATTTAACATCAAATTATCCCTCTCCAACCCTTATGTCAAAATACAAATAGTTATTTTTTGAAATTTGGCAGACAAGGTGTAGGTAGTCAAAGTTAGTATGCTTCCTTCCCCCTTCATCCATGTCAAAAGCCACGTAGGATTTGGCCTAAAAAAGACATCTGGGTTGGTTTGCCAATTAGTAGTATTAAATATTACCGTTACAAGCTCCACATCAGATTTGACATCTCCCGTTGGAGATACTCTAAGGGGTTGTTTGATATCTCATATTTAGCACTTAAAATTGAAACAATTAAATAATAAGTGATTAAGTAGGTTTGATAACCACATTTTATATTATTTAACAGATTAAGTGCCACTTAAAATATAGTGTAAAAAGTTGATAAAAATTAAGTAGTTTTGAGCAACTTAATTTTGACTGAATTCTTATATGCTTGCATTCAACCACCACCACCACCAATCCACTACCACCGTCGTCACTCAACCACCATTACACCACCACCACAACTGCCACCACTCCACCACCACCACCATCATTACTCCACTATCACACTACCACCACCACAACCATCAATATTCCACTACCACCACTACCACGCTACCACCACCACAACCATTACCATCACAACCACCATCACTCCACCAACTCCACCACCGCCACCACCACCGCTCCACCACCATCACTCCACCACCACCACCACCACCACTAGTACTCCACTACCACCACCACAATCGCCACCACTCCCACCACCACCACCACCACCATCACTACTCCACCACCACACTACCTCCACCACTACCACGCTACCACCACCAAAACCATTACCACCATCACTCCACCAACACCAACACCACCACTTTCACCACCACCACCACTACTCCACTACCACCACCACGACGCTACCACTACCACAAGCACAACCATTACTACCACCACTAGTCCACTCCACTCCACCCCCACCACCATCACTTCACCCCCACCACCATGCTACCACCATCACAACCATTACCACCCACCCATAGTCCACCCCACCCCCACCACCACTACCACACCCCCTACCGCTACTACCACGCCGCTGCCACCACCACCACCACAACGCCACCATTGCATCACCGTCATTCCACCGTCACTATCACACCACCATCTCTCTACCGCCACCATCCCACCACCACCCTTACCATTTCCATTCCATCACCACCACCACAACAATCACCAAAATTAAAGAGAATTAGAACTAAAATTAATTCATTAATTTTAATTTAGTGCTTAATATATTTATCAAACAGCTCTTCAGCTTAAAAAATTCAGCATTCAGTACTTAACTTTTCAGCTTCCAGTTTCAGTTTTAACAAACAGCCCCTAAATCCAGCACTTAAAACTGAATCAATTAAGTAATAAGTGATTCAGTAGGTTTGATAACCACATTTTACATTGCTTAACAAATTAAGTGCTACTTAAAATGTAGGCTAAAAAGTTGAAAAAAATAAAGTAGTTTTGAGCTACTTAATTCTGGCTGAATTTTTGTGTATTTGCATTTAACCACCATATCACCACCACCACCACCACTCATACAACCACTCAATCACCACCACCTCCACCACTCCACCACTCCACCACCACCACCACCATTCTACCACCACCACCACCAACACTCCACCACCACTTCACCACCATAACCATCAATCCACCACCACCACCACCATTCCAACCCACCACCACCGCCACTATCACGCCGCCGCCTCCATTGCACAACCACTACTACCACCACCTCCACCACTCCACCACCACCACTACTCCACCATTCCAGCCCACCACCACACCGCCGCCGCCACCACTCCCACTCCATCCCCACCCTCACCACTCCACGACCACCACCACTCTACCACCATTACCACCCCAACACCACCACTTCACTACCATAACCATCAATCCACCACCACCACCACTATCATGTCGCCGCCTCTATTACACAACCACCACTACTACCACCACCTCCACCACTCTACCACCACCACCACTACTACCACCACTACCACGCTAGCCCACCACCACAACGTCACCATTGCACAACCACCACTACACTGCCACCACTCCACCGCCACCCCACCATTACACCACCACCACTCCCACTCCATCCCCACCCTCACCATTCCACCTCCACCACCACCATCACCATCACCCTCGCTCCATCACCACCAACCCACCACCACAATCACCACTACACCATTATCATAAGTACATTGTGATCATTAGTAATTTAAGAGAGAATCGAAACTAAAATTAATTCATCATTTTTTTATTTCAGTGCTTAATATATTTATCAAACAGCTTTTCAGCTTAAAAAATTCAGCATTCAGCTTTCAGTACTTAATTTTTCAGCTTTCAGTTTCAGTTTTATCAAACAGCCCCTAAATTCAGCACTTAAAACTGAATCAATTAAGTAATAAGTGATTCAGTAGGTTTGATAACCACATTTTACATTGCTTAACAAATTAAGTGCTACTTAAAATGTAGGCCAAAAAGTTGAAAAAAATTAAGTAGTTTTGAATTACTTAATTCTGGCTGAATTTTTATGTATTTGCGTTCAACCATCATACCACCACCACCACCACTCCTACAACCACTCCATCACCACCACTCCTACAACCACTCCATCACCACCACCTCCACCACCACCGTTCTACCACCACCACTTCACCACCATAACCATCAATCTACCACCACCACTCCAGCCCACCACCACCACCATTATCACGCCGCCGCCTCCATTGCACAATCACCACCACCACTACTACCACCACTCCACCACCACCACTCCCACTCTATCCCCACCATCACCACCACCACCACTAGGGATGGCAATCGTACCCGCCCTGCCCCGCCCCGAACGGGGCGGGTTTTTCACCCCATTTTCGGGTATCGAGTCGGGGTAAAAAATTTCAAACCTGCCCGGGTTCGGGGCGAAGGTACCCCGCCCCGAAATTACCTGACCCCGACCCGGCGTATTTATATATATATATATATACATTTATTTATCGGGGCGGTTCCGGGGACAACTAATTAGACACCTAAAAAAATACCTCATAGTTTTCGATCAAATTTTGATGATCCGAGCCGCTCAATGCGATCAGAACACGATTTTAAGAGTACTTGCGAGAAATTAGCAAAAAAAATGACCGAAAAATGCTTGATCTGAGCAGTTTTTAACTTAGATTTAATGAACGGTTCAATTAAAAACTGCTCAAAATAAGCACTTCCCGGTCATATGTTTTGCTAATTTCTCTCGGGCACCCTTAAAATCACATTCTGCACACATTGAACGGTTCGGATCATAAAAATTTGATCGGGAACTATGAGATTGAGATTTGAGGTGTTTTTTTAGGTGTTTATTTGGGTGTCCCTTGAACCGTCCCGTTTATTTATATATGCATATATACTTATATACATGTTCTTTCATTTTTTTTAGCATTAATCCAAAAAACAATGTCTCTTTACTGTCAAGTAGCCTAATTAAATTTAAAAAAAAATAAAAATTGATATTTATTGGTGTTTAGTGGGTTTTTTAAAAAGTTTTCTTCAAATATTATATATACATTTATTTATCGGGGCGGTTCCGGGGACAACTAATTAGACACCTAAAAAAATACCTCATAGTTTTCGATCAAATTTTGATGATCCGAGCCGCTCAATGCGATCAGAACACGATTTTAAGAGTACTTGCGAGAAATTAGCAAAAAAAATGACCGAAAAATGCTTGATCTGAGCAGTTTTTAACTTAGATTTAATGAACGGTTCAATTAAAAACTGCTCAAAATAAGCACTTCCCGGTCATATGTTTTGCTAATTTCTCTCGGGCACCCTTAAAATCACATTCTGCACACATTGAACGGTTCGGATCATAAAAATTTGATCGGGAACTATGAGATTGAGATTTGAGGTGTTTTTTTAGGTGTTTATTTGGGTGTCCCTTGAACCGTCCCGTTTATTTATATATGCATATATACTTATATAAATGTTCTTTCATTTTTTTTAGCATTAATCCAAAAAACAATGTCTCTTTACTGTCAAGTAGCCTAATTAAATTTTAAAAAAAATAAAAATTGATATTTATTGGTGTTTAGTGGGTTTTTTAAAAAGTTTTCTTCAAATATTTATAATAAATTCTACACATAAAGAAATGGAATGAGGTATCTAAAATATTGATTGCAATTAAAAGTTTAGATAAAATCGCAATACCAAAAGACACAAAAATAATTTCAAAAGTTATATTTTCTAGATAATTTTTATTCTTATTCAGCATTTTTTTTTTACTTTTTTACTTATACTTTAATTTTTTTAATTTTTACGGGGCGGGGCGGGGCGGGGCAAGTAAACCTGTTTCCCGATCGGGGTGGGAACGGGGGTACCCCAAAAAAACCCGATCGAGGTCGGGGGCGGGTAATGATTTTCGGGTCGGGGTCGGGGTATGCAAAAACCCGCCCCGCCCCGTTGTCATTCCTAACCACCACTCTACCACCACAACACCACCACTTCACCACCATAACCATCAATCCACCACCACCATCACCACTCCAGCCCACCACCACCACCACCACTATCATACCGCCGCCTCCATTGCATAACCACCACCACCACTACTACCACCACCTCCACCACCACCACACCGCCACCACCACTACCATGCCACCGCCATCGCCACCACCGTAACAACGCCACCATTGCATAACCACCACTCACCGCCACCATTACACCACCATCACTCCACCGCCACCCCACCATTACACTACCACCACCACTCCCACTCCATCCCCAACCTCACCACTCCACCTCTACCTCCACCACCACCACCCTCGCTCCATCACCACCAACCCACCACCACCACCACCACCACAACAATCACCACTACACCATTACCATAAGTACATTGTGATCATTAGTAATTTAAGAGAGAATCGAAACTAAAATTAATTCATTATTTTTTTAATTCAGTGCTTAATATATTTATCAAACAGCTTTTTAGCTTAAAAAATTCAGCATTCAGCTTTCAGTTTTATCAAACAGCCTCGAAGTTTTCAGCAGTTTTTTGTGTGTTTAAATGTCAAATATATCCTTACAGTTACAAATACTTTTGTATTGGTTTTTTCTTTTTTTAAGAGGGCCCTTATGAAAAAGAAAAATACATGACACAAAATGGGAGATACCAAAGGGGTGATCTCCCTTTATATATTAGAATAGATATTTTGGACATAAATAAGTTTGTACATATGAAAAACTATTAAAGATAGACCGTAGACGTATAAGCTTATGGAATTACATGTCAAGTTTACACATGGAATTTCATTATATCTATATTTTTGGTTCGTGAGATCAATCAAGCATAATATTATTAGGCTCAAAGCCTAAAATTGGCTTAGTTTCGATTCGTTTAATAGATGAATCAAGCTCAAACAAACTTTTACCGAACCGAGTCTCCAACAATTTTTTGAACGGCTGGATTTAATATTAATAGTGGCAGTCATCGGAGATTAGTCCATAATCCATGCATAGGAGGGACGGGTACCTTTCACCTTTGTGAAGTAAAGAAAAAGTGAGAGAAAGTTTCAAATGTGCATATAAAACCGTCCAATAAAATTCAAGCTGTGAGCCAAGTAGCTGAACAACAGGGGACACAAACTACCAGGCCACCTGCTTCATCACGCTCTTTATTGCGCGTGAGCAACACGTTACAACCTTCAGATCTCGCCCCATTTTCTTCTTCTCAGCAACTCACAACTGGTAAATCACAACCCTAATTGAAATTGTGCACCGTTTTCTTGCCTTTTCAGATCACTATCTTCTCTTCAATCTCTGCATTTCACACCCAACGCAGCGATAATACTGAAACCTACTTGAAATTTAGAGGAAACCCATTTCCATTTCTCAAGTATTCCACTTTTTGTGTGTGCGGGGATTTACTGTTTCAGAATCGAATTTGAATTTGACCCAGTTGAAATCCTGTTTTTAGGAACTGGGTATTGAAGGATATAGAGGATCTATTGTTCTTCTTGGGTGTTTTGTATACTTCGTCTGAGTGATTTTTGATAGGTTTTGAGAAGACCCACTCGATTTTATGAGTTTCTAAGTGTGTTGGTGGTAAGCAATTGAGCTTATGTGCAAGTTAGAGAAGAGGGTAATTGGGTATCAATTTCTGGCTTTGTTGGGTGGTGAATTTGTTCTATTGATTGGAGAGGAAACATGTTTTGGAGGGAAAGGGAGAGGGAGAACAAAGAGCTGAACGGCAGCGGACCGCCTTGCGGCCAAGTCAGAGTGCTTGTTGTTGGAGATTCAGGTAGTTGGTTCTGCTAATAATATGTTCTTATTCTGCACTTTTGTTTATTGGTATTTCGATTCTTGAATTCGGATTTTGTTTGATATTTTATTGCTTCTGATAGTGATGATCTTTTGTGGTGATATATAGGGTGTTGGTATTCCATCAGGATTCTATTCTAATAGATGCCTGTTGATTGTCATTAATTTGGTTTTTGGGGTGGTCAAGATCTTTGTTTTGTATATTTGAAGGAATTGGGCTATGGTTAAGAAATTGTTCTGCGTTCTTTGCGGTGCTTGGTAAAAGAATTTGTGTTGAAGTTCCTAAAAGAAATATTGTATTGAAGTTGCTTGCACATGTTCATTCTTTGTGGTGCTTGATAAATGAGTTTGTTGAAGTTCCTAGAAAAGGATCATTTTGATTTGGATGTTACTCGTATTCGACTAAATAACATTTTATATTTTTATTTTCTTGGATGGTGTTTCTGTACATCTCTTATTCTTATTATGACGTCAGAAATTATCTCTATTTTTAAATTTCTGGTAGGAGTGGGGAAGAGTTCACTTGTCCAGTTGATTGTGAAAGGTTCTTCCATCGCTCGTCCTCCTCAAACAATTGGGTGTACAGTTGGTGTGAAGGTAAGACAAAACTTTCCTTTGTGTAGGTCACTATGGCTGTGCATTGAACCTTCATTGAATGTCTTCTTGATTGTCAATGAAGCACATAACTTACAGAGGTTCTGGTAGCTCTTCAAATAGCATCAAAGGTGACAGTGAGAGGGATTTCTTTATTGAACTTTGGGATGTGTCAGGACATGACCGGTACAAAGATTGCAGGTCTCTCTTCTATTCACAAATAAACGGTGAGCACAAGTGTCTTGTCTTCTTTGAACTTTTTTCTTGAGCTTCTATTTGTGTATCATTAGATGTGTCCATCGATACACTATATAGATCCTATGATTCAGTGCGATATAGATCCTATGATTCAATACGCTTAGAGGTAAAATTGATACGTATCTCTAAACTTTCTTATGTTTAAATAAAACTCACAATACACAACCAAGATGAATCTTAGGATGCATATCTTACGATTCGGTATGTTTGAAGGTAAAACCAATATGTAACTCTAAACACATTTCATGTCTAACTAAATATTCTTGAGTTAGCTGCACGATCTATGATGTGCTACATGATACTTCTTCTTATTAGAACTTGTTATATAGTTGAAAACGTGAAATTTGTATCATCGAGGTTTTTATTCAACACGTGTGATAAATTTCGAATGTATTACATGGCATAACTATATTTTCGACTACTAGTATTTATACTTATTGGCATGTCTTATGATATCCGATACATATCCCGATATGATGCATATAATGAATAAAACAATACAGGATATGTGTCCCGTTTTAACAACCATGGGAAATACTATGTAGAGCTTGACAGCACACTTTAGTGCATCTAATTGCTTCATGGAGAATCACAAGTTCACAACTATGTTCTTGATAATGCATGAGTTTAATCTTTTTGACGAGCTTGTGCCACGTTGGTTCTATCACCTCCAAAACTAGTAGATGAATTTGTGTTGCATCTTCTATCATTGCCAATTGTTTTTGAGTTGGATGCTTTAACAAACCACTTGATTTATCAACTGTGTGTTATAGCTTATAGTTGCCTCAATGAGAAGTATAAATCATTCAACTTTGTCAATTAACACGATCTCAGATTTTTCGTTTGATTTCGTGATATTTCTTATTCCCCGTCAATTGAGACTACTTAAGCGTTGTATTCCATTTTTTCATTGGATACCATGGAAAATGGTTTCGTGTGCTATGTTGCAAACCTGAAAGCAATGGGTGCTAGAGAGTAGAGACTATGGTAGTCATGGACCATGGTGGTGGGTAGCGGCAACAGAAGTGGTGGTGCTGGGTTGAAAGGTGGTGCTATGGTAGTATTGTAGTAGTGCTGATCTAGAAAACGTTGTCCACCTTGAACAGTGGAAAAATGTTTTCTGCTAAAATCAAGTCATTCTCTTTGTCTTTGATTTTTCGTTACTGCCAAACACCAGAAATTAGTGGATATGTTTTCTGGAAGACCGAAGACATTTTACTCTGGCGTAAATGTAGCGTTATTACCTGTTGCAAGGCAGGTCATTATGATATATGATTTCTATCTATCCACGATTTTTTTTTGGTTCTTTTATTTTCTGGAATTCATGTGCAGGTGTTGTCTTTGTACATGATCTATCTCAGAGAAGAACAAAAACAAGCTTGCAGAAGTGGGCGGCCGACATTGCAGCAACTGGGACATTCTCTGCACCTCTACGATCTGGAGGTCCTGGTGGCCTCCCTGTACCTTACATTGTGATTGGTAATAAAGCAGACGTTGCTGCAAAAGAGGGTGTAAGGGGAAGCAGTGGCAATCTGGTTGATGCTGCTCGCCAATGGGTTGAGAAGCAGGGTTTGCTTCCATCAAGCGAGGAACTTCCATTGACGGAGAGTTTTCCTGGTAGTGGAGGCCTTATAGCGGTGAGATTTCTAATTCTAAAGTTCACAGGCTCTTTAAAGTACAAAAAGTTCAGATTTTACCGAGCAGGGTTTATGGGCATTTAAACCATGGGAGCCACCTACAGGGTACTATGAGTAAGACCTTTGGCGAGTCTCTTGGTCTTAAATATTCTTCTTATTGTGAGGAGTGCGAAACTGCTGGTTTTGGTTGTACACGGTAACCACTTTTTTTGGATCCAGAACTGCTATGCCTTCGACAATGGCCGAAAAAGTGGAAAATGGTTTTTTTTAGATTTTTAGCACAATACATAGATTCTGGATCGATCCAGAATTAAATTGGCGCAAAAAACCAACCAGACTGACCTAGTGGATAAATTAGGAATACGGAAACAAGCTCGAATGCATTTCCCCATATATAATTTTCTCGATGCATAAGCATAAGAACTAAAAGATAGAATAGAACAATAAGTGTTTAGATAAGTGGTTACATAAGTGTTTAGATAAGTGAAAACAATCCCAGCTTCAAAAAGAAACTTGTGTAAGTTAATCCAACGCGGATAGCAAATATCGCGATTTGGGCATTTTGGATTTATCTGTTAAAAAAAAACCGATCTTGAGGCCTGGATCAAGGACAATTTCAACAATAATAAAAATGCTATGGTCAGATGCGTTCAAGTCAACATGTTTCCCAGTAACTTGGGTCGTAAACATTTATAATTTAATACACTCATTCCTTTGTGAGAAATGCAGAGGATCTTTTAAGTGTAAGGATGTATCAGTTTATTCTCTGCTCTCATCTGTGTCACATTGGAACCTTATGCGCCAATGAGTGTTTGGCTCCCCCAGTGGGTTCTCTGTTACTAATACATTGTTTTGAGTTTTGACATGCTCATGATGTAGGACTAAATCTATGCACCTACCACCACCTCCCGAACCTTTGGGGTGGGGTGCAGGGTGGTGCTACAAACAATAACTGCTAATTGCTTTTGTTATTTCCCTACCACTTTTGTTTCATTGTGTGTACACATGTACAGGCAGCCAAAGAGGCCAGATATGACAAAGAAGCTGTCATGAAATTTTTCCGTATGGTCTGTGTTCTTACTCTCAAATGCCTTCCTAAGCTTAATTTTTTAAGAGACCTTGTCTAATTATTTAACTCCCTGTTTTCTCAGTTGATCAGGAGGAGATATTTTTCAGATGACTTACCTGCACCAAACCCGTGGTCTAACGCAATTCAAAGACCATCGCACCGCTCAAGTGGTAGTTTCAGTGATGAAGATCAGTTATACAATAATACAAGGTAGAATTTGTGCAACACTACGTCATTCATGTCTGTTGCATCTTTGGTTCCTTCTGCCTCAGTTATAGGTTGATTTTGGTTGGTATTTTGCAAGTCTGCGACACCATGTAAACTCTGTGTCTCCATCTGTCGCAAGATCGAATGTCGACTGATGTAGAATTTGTTTTCTTAGACACCCGTATCATTTACTTAGTGACTGTGGGGTTAAATGGCTGTCATTCAGTCTTACATGGACTCTGTGTTAGTTCCTATAGTACTTGTATCCAACGATTATGAGGTGGCAAGGGTGTGGACAGTGTCAGACACCTCTACCCAATTTAGACACTCGGATCCTCTCGTTTCTATGAAGAAAAAGAAACTCGCATCAATCCCACCCCAATTTAGAGAAGTTTCACCTTTTTCTGGAGTCCCATTTGATTTCAAGGAGATAAAACAGTAACATTCGCCTAGTAGGTATCCGCAATCGGTACATCCCTAAATTTTGACATATTGCTATCTATGCATGTTGTATAAAAAACACACAACTAGGTGGTTGGGATCAAAGTTGTCAATCCCGTATTCGTTAGGGTGGTATATTGACCTGTACGGAACGGCAAGGTATCTGTACCGGTTTTTTGCTGGTACTGTACGGGATTGATAACATTGGTTGGGAAGTGTCCCTGTTCCCATGCCAAACTTGTCATATCTTAGGATTGAAGAAGGTTAAAGAGGTCTGATGCTTGAACACACAACCCCACCTCATTCTTGGACAAATTATCATGGTCCATACATGTCATGGATCCCATGTCAATTTGACAACATTTATGTGCTTCTGAACTTGGACCAGTTATTTGGCAGGAGAAGTAACAATATATATTCATTGAGTTGTGGCTTGGACGGAAGAACACTTAACCTCCGTCTAGCATTTTTTATCAGTAAGCTGAACCCATACTTGAGTCCTAAACTGTCATGAGCCTGGGAGATTGCTTGCAATCCAGCCACTGGTTTGTGATATGTTGGTCCTTTAAGAAAGTAATTGATGCTGAAACAATTGCAATTTTTCGTCCAGTGTCATTTGATCTAGTTATTAGAGCAGAAACAATTGCAATCTCGATGATTCGTGTTCATTAGAGCGGCTGGCAGGGGCGGACACGAGGGGGCAGGCCTCATTAGCTCCATATAGTTTGTGGTTCTTAATAAAATCTTTTGGCATTTTGGCCCATCCAACGACTTGATAATTTTACCATGGCCTCTTCAATATCCAAATAGTACTTTTGACTTGTCCCCCCATTTGCGGAATCACTGCATCCACCACAGCGTTGGTGGTGAGATTGAGTCCCAAATGGTTATATTCCGTATGCAGTTCTGCATTTTGATGGGTGTTTTATGCTGGTTCCTTATATTTTGTCCGGCACATTTTCTCAAGATACGATGTTCTGTTGTGATTTTGAACTTGATAGTAGTGTAGAACTTGTTCAGGCGCTACTGATTCTATATCTATTATGCGACTCTTACCGACTTTTATGGTGCAGTTTATCTGGAGACCCTTACAAGTACAACGTTCTCCCTCCCCTTCCAGCTCAACGGAATCTCACGCCACCTCCCACACTGTATCCTCAGCAGCCAGTGTCTACACCCGATAACTATCATCTTCCGAGATTTGCATTGACAGGGTCCCACGAAATCAGCAGCACCAGATCAAAGCGCACTGATATCAATGTCTGACGGCTTCAATCTCCGCTTACTGTTGGAAAGGATATACTAATGTTTTACAAGGAGAATGTTGTTATAAACTTCAGATGCATGATCTTGTGGTTGAGAGTGCATTTGGGTCAGAGAATCTTGTGCTCTGCTATTTTTACCATTTTTCGTACGGTCTTTTCTCGTTTTGTTCACAGTAATGCTACACATACAGCAAAAATGCACAGATTTTGCATACAGATTTTGTGTGGGGCCCACTACGGGTCCCACACAAATGATCCGAGCCGTTCATTAAATGTAAAACAGTTTTTCAAGGGCCCCCGCGAAAAATCAGTTCAATCCGATACTTATAGATGCTCAATCCAATCATCTAACTTTTGATTTTGATTCCCGGATAATGAAACATTCTATAATTGGATTGAGCATTTATAAGTATCGGATTGAACTGATTTTTCGCGGGGGCCCTTGAAAAACTGTTTTACATTTAATGAACGGCTCGGATCATTTGTGTGGGATCCGTAGTGGGCCCCACACAAAATCTGTATGCAAAATCTGTGCATTTTTGCTGTATGTGTAGCATTACTGTTTTGTTCATGCTTGTAAACTGGTCGATGGTTCATTCTTTGATTCATTGGAAGGTCTTTTGGTTTTCGTGTATTATGGATGTATTTGAAATGTATATTGACTTGTTCAACATACAGCAATTCCATTTTCATGGAACTTCACTTCAGTTTCTCTTGGTTGTGAAGGAAAATTATGGAAGTTTAAACCATAACATGGACGACAAACAGCTTTGAACTTGGGGGGTGTTTGTTTCCCACTACCCACACCAAGTCCATTTATACTACCCTTCTGCCTTTAAATGTTTGTTCAGTCGGCAAAACGAGAACTTAAAATAGCTGTGCAAAATTTTCATGCAAAATTCAAAAAAAGTTTAACAATTTACTAGGTATCAATGAACTCTTTAAATTTATGAGAAAATTTTGAATTTTGTTCCTGAAGACATGTCCTTATTTTGAGGACCGGACAAGACGGAGCCCAAAGATAGTAATTCCAAACTATCCTCATCATCACTTCTCACTACTCCCAACTTTAAAACCAGCCACCACCATCTGTAGCTAACTAGTTAGCTATCCTCCCACACACTAAGGGCCAGCTTTGGGCTAAGGTTCAAGAGGCGGATTTCTTTAAATATTAGAGCAAGTTTATCAGTAATTAGGTAAAAAAACTTGTGAACAGTGAACATTTTTTATTTTATCTACTCACATTTCTTTCAACACTACACCAACACTATCTATTTAACATATCCTCTATTAAAATATACTTCTTTCTTTCTCAAACAGTGCAACAAAGTACAATTTTTAAAAAAAAGAAGAAACAGGAAAAGAGAGGGGCGGAGAGAGGAGAGAGAAAAAAATGTTATATATTCCATACCTGATGAACAGTTGCAAGGTAAAAGTGCCAAAGCACTGTTCACAAATTCATTTTAGCTCTTTGTTTACCTAATTTGGTGTAGGGCTACTTTTCCTCTTTTGATGAGTTAAAATGGCTATAAAGCTAATTTAGCTTTGCTGGTAAAGTTGCTCTTACGAGTACAAATTTAAAGTTTCTTATGGATTCATAGGTTTGGCTCAGTGGCGCACAAGCTGTGCGAGACATTTGTTTTTTGTCATTGACCAATATTCGACTCTTGGTCACAGCTTTGCTAACGTGCTTTGCAACTTGTTTTTTAAATAATTCAACTCCATTATTTTGAAAATTCAAGCAGTTGCAACTTGAGACCAAAAAAAAAAGCTTCTACAACTTTCCATGCCACAGTGGATATCATAACTACAAAACAACATTAATACAAAATCAAATTCAGTTTATTTTTTATTCTGAATTTCTCAATAGTAAGGGCCCGTTCTACAAGCTCGTCTTAGGTCCCTATATTCTCAAAGCCGGCAGACACTATCATCCCTTAAGTTACACTTTAAACAAACACTTAAAAAGTGACTCTGTTCGCTTTGGCTCTGTTTGGAAAAGTTTTTATTTTCAGTTTTTTTTTGTTTTCGATATTTTTTTGAAACAGACATCATAAAACATGTTTGTGTTACTGTTTTTGTTTGTAAAATTCATAATCAATTTTACTAGTTTACGGAAATTCGAGAAACACAAAAATTGAGTTTTCATTTGTTTTGAAAACACTTTTGGTAGCCCAAAAAACAAATAAACAAAAATTATTATGGTCGCCAAACATGTTTTTCATTTTTATTTTTTAATAAATAAGCAAAAACTCATTTCTTGTTTTTCGTTTAAACTGACAACTTTACCAAGCAAAGCCTTTGAGTCTCTAAAACCAATCCCTTTTTCTCTGTGCACGTTTCCTAATAAGTTTTCTCTCCAACTATTTATTTATCTATTTATCTCTCTCCACTCAAAGGGAAAATGACGGCCAATGACGTGTTTTGATAATTAATACCCGTTAAGGACATTTTCAACATTAACAAATATTCTTATCTTGTCCTTAACAGGTACAGTATTAATTATCAAAACACGTTCTGAGCCGTCATTTTCCCCAACCCCCATGCGAGGTCTAACAGACTTGCATACCTTATGGGCCTTATGGGCCTAAACAGTAAAGTGCTGGAGCGGGCTTATAGGGAAGAAGGGCCCATATCCACACAGTTTGCCCAGTAATTTATCAGTAGACCCATTCGCCTCTCAAAACGGCACATTCATCATTCACTCCACTTGCCTCACCCCGTCGGCGAGGAACTCCCAGGTTCTCTCTCTCTCTCTCTCTCTCTCTCTCTCTCTCTCTCTCTCTGTGTATATATAAACAACGTAAATACATAACCTTGGTTGAGTTTGGAACCCTCCTGTAGCAGAAATAAATGTCGTCAGTTCCTCTAATTTGTTGTGTACAAACATCTTATTATAGTGAATTGTCTTCTTTTTTGATGGCCGGATAGTTTGTGTTGCGCGTATCTCGACTAACATGTTTTTCGTAAAAATACGAAGGAAAAGTGTACTATAAAATCAGTTTTGTCTTTTGAGTTTTTTTTTGGGTTTAAACAGAAAAAAAGCTTTTGATTTAATTATCTCGTGGTCTTTGAATGAAAGTTATAGAGATGTTGTTTATATGATCCAAACCGTTTATTATTTCAATTGCTATTTTTTCGATGTTTTTGTAAGAAATCAAGTTGTTTGACTACCGATGCAATAAGTACCAAATCGACTTCCGTTAGTGTAAAAAAAATTTGTTTTTCGGAACGGGGGTGGCTTGGGCCACCTTCACCCCTCTTTTACCTCCTCCCCTGGCCCTTGAAGTTAATGTCTGGGCAAACCCTTCGCTTTATGATGCCGTTTTGGCCAAACCCCTTGTTATTGTAGTGAATTGTCTTGAATAGTTTATAGTTTAGTGTGATTTTGTTTCATATTCGATAAACCTAGTGATGACTATCTCGATCCGGGTTTATCATTTTCCAATTCATCTTTTTCTCTGGGATTTTTGGGTTTGATGATGTTGAGGTTGAATTCACAAACCCTTGTGTCCATCCCATCCCTAAGGGCTCTTAGCATAGTGTTCTTAAGTAAATTGCAATTTACTTTTCACGTTTGGCTGTTTGGGTTTAAATTCCTAATCTGCAAACTGTGGAAATAGATCTTGAAAGTGTGATATATTCCATATTTGGTGTTGAAGTTTTTGTAGGTCACCAAAGAACTTAAATTCTTGGACCCTCCGTAGCTTAAAGTGTGGAGTGCCCAAATTTCAGTGTATCTAGATGAAGAGATGAACGTAATCTTATATCTGTGTTAAGTGAGTTAGACCAAGTTTTCGGTAGAGGGACAAGCACATCACGATCTTGTAAAACAAGACTTTTGCATGCTAGAATACTTTTTTGTGGTACAAGTCAAAGTATTGAAAGGGGTTTACGACTGCTGTTTTGCAAAGTAAGTTTTGGAATACTTTTGGGAAACAGAAATACCGTGGCGTGGCATTTCTGATGAGAAACATTTTTGTACTTGTTTCAGCCAGAACTTAATAATGTGGTTCCCTTTCTATTAGGGCTTATTTGGGTTTACAATGAAGCTGATGTTCTAGATGAGCACTTATCAACAAGGGAGTCCGTTTTTGACAATTGCAAGCTTGTTGAGTGCATACGTTTTGTAGGTGCTATCATCTGCTACTCAAAGCTTATACCTCTAGTCTAGGAAGCATGGATACTTCTAAGATGGTATGTTTTTGTCGAATATGCTGGTGTACATACCACAACCAAGTTAACCAACAAGCCTTTCATGTTGTGATGCAAATTTCAGTCAGTGCGAGACAAAGAATAACTGGCGTGGAAACATTGAACGAGGCTTTTGATAAAACTATATAGAAAATTGACGTATTTATAATGAATGCCAATCTCTGATGACACCCATGAAGATATTGTTGAAAGAGTTGGGTTTTGAAGTGGGGAGTCTCTGGTTGTGTGTATGGATCGATACATACTCCTGTAAACACTATATGCTGTATTTTTGGTCTATGTTGTGGAGATTCGTTTTGTCAACTTGAGATATCTTGTCCTCCATTATGTACGCAAGTTAGCTGTAACTTGTTGGCATAAAATTTGGTGTCCCATACACCAACATAAGTACTTTCCACTGTTTCGACAAAGACATGAACTACTGCACTGCTTGAAATCTGAATGACAGCTATCTGATCTTTATTTATGTTATGCTCTGACATAATCATGTACACAAATCCGGCAGAGCAGGTCTGGAATGTTAGTTCCACCGGACTAGACTGCACATTGCCGTATTTGTTGTTAAGTTTTGCCGATAGTTTACGAATCAAAAAGTTAAGCAAATGATGTTGTGAATCTTGTGATGTAAGGATCCCCTTTAACTGCATATGCTTACACTCTCTGCTGATGTTGTTTTCCTTGGTAATTACAAGCTTATAATTTGCTCTTAGAATAGTTGCAACAACCAATGTTGGAGATGAGATGTTTTTTTGATTTTCTTTTCCTCCTGTAAGAGATCCCTCTCACCAGTTCTTGGCTCCGTGACCTGTATTTGTGGCGAATGAAAATGCGCAAATGGATGTGTATGGTCACTTACTCAACAATACTAGAGGACATCATGCGAGCAACTAAGTATTGATCCTTTAAACAATTCACCGTGCAGAAGTAAAAAGGAGGAAGAGAAGGATCTTCTCTTACTGTACCAGCTATGGTCGAAGTATGGTGGTCCCTTCTGGGAGCTGCTATTCCGGCCGTCGTTGCAGGGCAAGCCTTTAGGATCAAGAAACGGCGTGCAGAAGAGCAAAGAATAAAGAGTGCTCGTGGAAGAGAGAAGACGTCTGACGATATATTCGTCTGTGAAAGGGTCTGTACGTCTAAAAGGATGCTCAAGAAGGTTGGGGCATTCTCAAAGGACCCCATTCCTGATAACTGTGTCACTGTTTGCGGAGTATCTGAGCTCGACGCCTGCTCTGATGCGTGCGCTCGCACTGTCTGTGTCAACCAGCACCAGGTACCAAACTGGAATGATGTTTGTCTCAAGAGGTGTCAGAGTGAATGCCTTAAACTCTCTGCTTCTTAGTGCATTTTCTCTTTTAGCCCATCAGTTGGCATGTTTTGATTCACTGCTTCAAGGGTATACGCAATTCGTTGGGCATGCAGGGGACCATCTTTTCTGAACTGATTAGTTTGTTTATGAATTACTTCAAGGCTACACCTAATAAACTGGCCATGGTCCAACTGTACTAGGACATCGCTAAGCGTATTTGGTCCATATCATTACGGGGTTATTTAGGACGTCACGTGGTGTCCTCGCACCACCAAATAATTTCACAAATCTTGGATCCATAGGAAAAATGAGTGTGTGTGTGAAATCAACGAAAAATTCCTTTGCTTTAGAAGGGAAATGACCAAAGGTGGTGTTCTTCTTCGGCGGTAGCGCCAGAAATTGGGGAGTTCTTGCAAAACCTCAATCCGAACAGCAAAACTCCAATCCGAACAGCAACCAAATTCTGTGGTGAGTTGGGAAATAATATGCATGTCTTGGCTTTCTGTAATTACACTGATGTTTTCCTATAAAAGTTTTTTTTCTTTGGACAAAATGGTAGAAGTTTTGTTGGTAGAAACAATAGGACAAAACATTAAAGGGAATTATTATGTCTTCTAAGAGGAGCACAACCACTCGGAGGCCTAGCTTCCCATGTCTTAACAACAGACCCTCTCCCTGCAAAGCTTGTCAAACGGTGAGCAGCTCCATTTGCTGGCCTTCTCGAACTCGCACACTTAAAACGGGTTCCAGGATATCCTCAATGATAACCTCTGTCTCAATAGGGACCATGTCCTCTCGTTCCAGTACCTTTAGTCTCTGCGAGTCACCCTCGATCACCACCATGACGAGGTAGAATTTTCTGTGCCGAAAACTCCTGTGCCTCTGTGTCGAGGGATTTTCCGGCTGTTGAATTTAAAACATAAAATAAAAATCACACATTTTAACAGGTGGAAAACCCTCGGCACATGAATTTTTGGGACAGAGGAGATTGGACCCCCACCAAGACAAGGCGCTAAGGTTCACAGTAGCTTGATTGAAGGAAAAAGTATGCGAATTTTAAGGTAGAAAAATTCACAAGGAAGACTATTATCTTGGGTTTATCATTTTTATGTTTTACTAGAAATAAAAAAAATTGAATAAAGGTTTCATGATGTACCAACATTCTCTTTAGGAATCCTAAATTGGAATAATGTAATGAAGGTGGCTGGGATTATATATATATATTTTTGAAAACACTTTGATCCATTTAAAATGCAATCGATCAACTAGGGGTTGCAATCCTCGGTTTTTTTTTTTTTTTTTAAACACGGAAAGATAAAAGAGTAATTTCACTAACCACCTCCACTAGGCAATTGCTGACTAAGGAGGGGATTACGATCGTCGTTGATGGGGGAATAAAACTGCAAAATCCTAACCAATTTATTTTTGTACGAAATATGTGAATAGAAAACATTGTTATTATATTATCTATCGACCTGCCGAATATCAAAATTCAACCATAGACAGAACCAAATCCGCTACCTAACCTTCTTGTCAAAACTATGAATGCCGAGAAATTTTTCAGTGTCGAGTGGATAGGAGGCCACGTGGTGCCTTGCACTGATCTCGGCTGTCCAACGAAGTTTTGGACGGTCCAGATCTGTTCGGCTAATTTTAAGGTGTGAAATGACTAAAATACCCTTCGGCAGCCGAACAGATCTGGACCGTCCAAAACTTCGTTGGACGGCCGAGATCGTGCAAGGCACCACGTGGCCCTACCCACTCGGCACTGAAAAATTTCTCATGAATGCCCATCCAAAGGCCTTTAGCACAGAAAGTCTAACTGTACAAATATTGTGCACAGATTACGGTGTGAGGCTCACTACAGGTCCTACACAAACGATCCAAGCTGTTATAATGAAAAGTTAGATGATTGGATCAAGCAACTGTAGATATCCGATTGAATGGATTTTTCGTGGAGACCCTCGAAATTTTTTTTGCATTTAATATTCGGCTCGAATCGTTTGTGTATAGTGGGTCCCATACCTTGAGCTGTGCACATAATCTGCTTTAGTTAGCAGCTCTCCTTTTAGCAACAGGGGATGAAAACAGTGAAGGACGTGGTGTACGTTTCCTGAACAGGAGGGCCTTAATATATAAAATGTACTCCCTCCGTCCCTTTATTACAGTCCAGTATTCCATTTTGGGCTGTCCCTTAATAAGTGTCCATTTTGTAAAGTTAGTGGGTAAAAGTTGGTGAATTGTCTATTTTGTCCCTAAAAGTAGATTCCATTTTGAAAAGTTAGTGAGTAAAAGTGTAATGATGATGGATAAGAGCAAGTTTATCAATAAGAAGGTAAAAAACCTTGTGAACAGTGTATATTTTTTATTTTACCTACTCATATTTCTTTCAACACTACACCAATACTATCTATTTAACCTATCCTCTATTAAAATATACTTTTTTCTTTCTCAAACAATACAACAAAGTACAGTTTTTTTTTAAAAAAAAGAACCAGGAAGAGAGATGGCCGGAGAGAGGAGAGAGAAACAAATGTTTTTTATTGCAGCAGCGGGAACAGTAGCTTCGGTAAAGGTAGCGATCCACTGTTCATAAATGCATTTTACAACCCCTTTTACCGATTCTGCTGCAGGCCCATTTTGGGTGCTTAAATAGGTAAAATAACTAAAAAAGGTAAAATAGATGTTCTGATAAACTTGCTCTAAGTAGGGAAAGTGGAGGAAAAAGTTGATGTGAAAGGTATAATGATGATATCTTTTTAATAAGTTGGAGTTACGAAGCAGGACACTTAAAAAGTGACGGAGGGAGTATCATGGTTAAAGAAAAAAACCATAACACTAACAAGTGGCAGCTCCAGGAATTTGTGGTAGGGTGTTCAAAAATTATCTTAACTCTACTAGCTGATTTATTAACCAACAATATATGTACAAAATCTCATAAATTAGTATAAATAATGCGGTAAAAAACATAGCCTCTATTCTAAAAAAAATTAACTACGAGACAAAATGAGAACTAAAATATATACTATATTTTTTGCAAAAAAATTAGTAGTTTTTTTTTTGAAGTTGTATTGCGTACTAGACAGTGTTTCGAGAATGTGGGGGTATAATTTTTTACAGTTGTCTTAGACGAGTTTTCATATTTTGTATCAACGTTTAACTAGCGTATTAATCTACTAAAACCCCTTTGAATAAAATTGTAGCGAGTATGTTGGGTAGACCTTCTCAAAAATATGTTGTTCTTTAAGACGACATGATGAGATATTTTATAATAGTCTTAATTTGAAGGAATATTAGAAAGTTAATGGGATTTTGCAACGTAGTTGAATTTTTTAAAGCTTTAATCCGTAATTCTATAAGCTAACTAAACAAAAAAAAATACTGTATATAGTTATTGTCATAAATGCAAAATTAACACATTTAAACCATCAACAATATAGATGGAGAGCGAATGTATAACATAATACTTACCCCTATAGATTCTTCTTTCTCTCTTTCTTTTTCCTTTTTTTCTTTTTTTAATTATGATTGTGAGCTGTATTTGAGGTAATGTGTTAAGTGTTCAAATATGAATTATCTGGATTGATGGGCTATAATTGGGTATTGAGTGTTTAATTGGTTTTGGGTTAGGTGTTCAAGACTATTACAATTGGATGTTCATTGACATTTGAGTTGGGTATTCAAAGTAAGATTAGACCAAAATTTTTACATGTATTCCAAACAAAAAAATTTGTTTTGGGTATTCAATTGACCATGGAACCATCCATGTAGAGCCACCTCTGACACCAACCGAAGGGATCCAATCCAAATTTCTCTCTCGTTTCTTAAGCTAAAAACAGTTCAATATAGTATCTTGTAACATGTGATTGGGGAGTCTAACCTTGAAAACAAAAAAACCAAAAAAAAAAAGAAGAAGAAGAAGAAGAAGAGAACGGAGAGAGAAGAAGACGACTTGTTTGGTTCGTCTAAAACTCATTTTAAACAATGTCCATTGATTGTTTTGAGTTGGAAGCAGACCTAACAGAAGAGACTATTTCTCAGTTGTTGTGTGTCGGTTTCTTCTTGTGATTCGGATGTACGATAGAATCGCACCAACCATAGCGGTTGCGAATCCGCCAAGGATCACATGTGCCCCGGCCGCAGAGTTATCCCACGAATGATGCATTGACCCGGGGGGAAAAAAAAAAAAAGGGGCCATGGCAGTCCCAAAATTAGTAAAAAGTTGGTCAAATGACTCTTTTGTAGGGGTGTTAAATGGACGGGTTTGAGCCAAATTGGATAAATTATTAGTGTGTTGAGTCTAAATGGGTTATGAGCCCAATTTCCCATGGACTCAGGGATCCAGTAACTTTGCCGCACTGCAGGAACTATACGGTGCCAAAACGACGTCGTTTTGGTGCCGGGGCTTGCTATTTGCAGCCACAAATTTCCTAAACGTAGTCTGTGTACCATATTATAAACAGGTGTGTACTATAGTATATACAGGCTGCATTCAGGAAATAAGTGGCTGCAAATAGCAAGCCCCTTTGGTGCCAAATGAGGATGCCACTAAAGCCATCAAAACTACGTCGTTTTGAGCCAAGGATTACTCAAAACCCTTATTCGCGCTCAAACGACGAAACATTCAAACGATTAGGGCTGAGGGCTTCACTAGTTGACGAGGGCTTCACCAGTTGACGATGGACTTTCAAGGTACATCCATGGCTCATCTTCCTCCATCCCCCGTAGATCTCGCCGATCATCCACCATCGGAATCGCTGGAATCATCATCTCCTCTACCCCTGTAGGTCTCGCCGATCATCCACCGTCCGAATCGCCGAAATCATCATCTCCCACCAGGTATTGCATCCATCTCTATTTGGCTGTAGAATATTGTTGTTCTTTGAAAAAGAAAAACGATTGTTTTATTGACCAAGAACATAACAGGAGTTTTAAACAGAGCTGAGCAAGAACATTGTTTTATTGTTTTAAACAAAGCCGACCAAGAACATTGTTTTATTGATTTGTTCCTGGGTGCAAGTTCTTCTCTGGGATGTGTGTGAAATTTGTGATCACAAGTGTGCTTCGGTTTCATAGATTTTTTATATCAATCTTTTTGTTCTTTTGTGCCATTAGACAATAATCAGAGATTTCGTGCTTTGCATTGAAGTATTTCAAGCTGTGAGAACTTGGATGAATGATTATTACTAATTAGATATTGTGTTCTATGGGGGAAATTTGACAATGACTTCTTAAATGGTTTGAGAAAGAGTATTTAACTTGTTTCTACTCAACTTAGAACTCTTTGAATCATTACTGACATTTGAATTAATTCAATTTGTTATTTATTTATCATGTTAGTGCTACTTTTGATGAATATATATATTATATATTTTGGCTGTTAGAATGGAGGATGATGGGCGTGAGGAGAATGTCAAAGAAAGTGAGGAATTGTTCAAAAAGTACCTTCCATGTCTTAAGATGGAGTTTGAATTGGAGAAAGCGGCATTTGAGTTTTACAATGAATATGCAAGGATTACCGATTTCAGTGTTAAAAATGTTACGGTACGTTAAGCCAGATAGATGGTGTTATGATTAGTTGAAAATTTGCATGTAATAAGGAAAGACAAAAGGCAAAAGATAAACGGAACCTAGTTGTAGAACGACCTCACAAAGACACCAGAACTAATTGTCTTGCATCCATATATGTTTGTATCATTGGACCGAGGAACTTTGAAATGGGTTGTGAAAAGGTTTGAAGAAAACCACAACCATCTTTTACACCTTCTCGAACATTCCCATTTGCTGAAATCCCACAGAATGGTAAGCGAGGCTCAGGCTATAAATATTGATGTAGCTGCTGATATTGGTTTATCGCTTAAGGCATCGCACGATCTCTTAAGTGCCCAAGCGGGGGGAAGGAATGCTTAGGGTTCACGCGGAAGGACCAAAAAAATTATTTGCGTTCGAGAAGACAAAGGAGCTTAAAGTATGGAGAATCGGGGGCTTTGTTGGGATATTTTCGTAATCAATCTGCTCAAAATCCGAATTTCTACTATGCAGTTCAATTGGATGTTGATGAGAAGATAACCAATATTTTTTGGGCTGACCATGAGATGATTACAGATTATGGGCTTTTTGGAGATGCTGTATCATTTGACACAACATTCCGCACAAACAAAGAGTGCCGACCCTTTGCTCTTTTCACTGGCTTTAACCATTTCAGAATGACAGCAATTTTTGGTGCGGCACTATTATATGACGAAACGGCAGAGTCCTTTTAGTGGTTATTTAAGACCTTTTTGCATGCTATGTCCGGAAAAAATCCTTGTAGACACCCCAATTTGGACCTATTACTTATCCTTAACTTGTGGCCTTGAGCCTCCCCAATGATGAAACGGAATCAAAACAGGGCTTGGCTAAAGCTTGAACAATGCTTCTTGGGCTTTTTCAAAACCAAAATCCTCTTTTTTTCCGACACCCTGAGGGTAAAATGGGCACACATTTTAGCTTATAAAATATGTTTAAATGAAACCAATTGGGTTAGAAAGAGGACTTAATGAGCTTTCCAACGCTTCGAAAAACACCCAAAACCGAGTTTGGGAGTGTCCGTGGCGCCCTTCTGAAGTTGGACAGCCACTCCCAAGCGCTCGGGAGTGCTAACAGACCAATGCATGTTGAGCTTGACCTTTGACCACGTTTTTCAGACTTTTCAGCCCTGCAGTTCAAGCCTGAATATGTCAGAGGCCTGCCTGAGCCAGCAGGAATATCATCATCACATGTTTCCCTCCAAAACCAATTTCCATTTCATTTTCTTTTAATTCAAACATGTTCCCCCCTATAAATACCCCATTGTGCTAAGCATTGAAGGGCCACGAAATTGAACTCTCTCTTTCCCCCCTATTTTTAGAAAATTCTGTTTCAAACACTCTCAAACATTTTTCAACACAAATATTTTCCAACTTCCACCTTCAAATAATTTTCAAGAAAAATCCAAAAATCACAAAAGAAAATGAGGTCTTAGACTTCATTTTTCTACTGTTTTTCAGCCTTACTCAAACTATCATACTCATCCAAGAAGTCTTGTTCAAGCTCAAAGGTATAAAATCTCATTTTTATACTTAAAAATCTACTATTTTTCCTTGTCTGAGGGGGATCAAGGGACTCATACCAGTTTCCCATACTGGTGGTGAGTTCATTTCATTTTAGTAGTAAGAGCAAAAGAAACACAAAGAAACAAAAAATTTTCTGGGGCACTGTTCTCACTCCTGAGCGCTCGGGACCATTCCTGAGCGCTCAGGAGTGCTACTTAAATCCAGGTGCCGTAAAACCCTTCCCCCCCTCGTAACGTGGTTTTCGAACCCTCAAACGAATCTCTGGTTTTCAATCTCAAATCAATCATTTTCAATCAAAACGGTTTCTCGGATAGCAAACCTTAAATCCGGGTGGCGACTCATCAATTTTTCAAATTCAAAACATTATTTGTTTTTCGAGCCGCCCCGATCCACCCGAGGCTGTGGTAGCCCACAGTGGCGACTCCGTTGGGGATAGCTTAATTAATACTTAGATTTTATATACAGTTGTGAACAATCATTGCAAAGTCTGTAAAAAACAACGACACTTTATGCTCGTTGAAGGAAGGAAATAGCGATTCTAACTGGATTTCAATCCGGCCGTTCCGACCTGGGGCTTTTTGATTGGTTATTTGTGTATTTTTCTCTAAGTATTAATTAATCAAGAGAGCCAAGTTTGAAAAATGTTTGTACGATTTTCAAAATATTTTGTTTCATTTTCTATCTTTAGTACATATGTTCTGTTCAACCTTGCTGTTGTGTTTTGGCAATCCTGCCCGACTTGCCGGTGACAGGGAATCCCAAAATGCTCGGCAACTCTCGACCGTGATGAGTCATCTCTGCCGTTTGTACTGTTGTTGGGTGTACGCTCAGCAATGGGAGGCATACCTTGACTCTAGTCCGGGGAACCCTCTTTAAACCAAAACCGGCCTTTATACATGTGTAGAAAGCAATAGAACCTTCCAAATTAGGACAGGGACCCGCAAGGTAGGACTATGTGCTATATCCTGCCTACATGTTACTGCTTTCTGCATCTCACCATGCATCTCATCCATGTCATGCCATCATGCTGTCTGTTCAATTTCAAGTCATGTGCTCTCAAGACTCGCTTGCGCGGTCTGTAAAAGGTTGCCGAGACCCAATGAAGAATCGTGCACCCTTGTGTACGTTGTCTAAACTACATAAGTCCTTAGAACAATGAGACTTTGGGAAATCAAAACATACTAAGTCCTTGACTAATGCCTAATCAAAGATTCAACAGAGAATAAGGAATAGCAAGGAAACGACGCTGTGACGCCATGTCATTTACACCATTTCGGCTAATGGCGCCATGCCACTAACGCCATTTTGGTTATGGTATCACATCGTCTATACTAAGCTATTCCGAGTTCAAAATTGAAACTTCGAATGAGGACTAGTTGAATACTTAGTTCATTTTGACATCTCTTAGAACTTGTCGTTCTAAACAAAGGATACACCCTAAAAGAAATTCTGAGGAATGAGGTAACCTTCGAAAGACCGTAATCTTATCCCGCTTGCACATTGCACCTTGCATCTTATGCTGTCCATTTGCTTTCGGGTAGAACTCTTAGACTCGCTCGCGTGGCTTGTTTAGGATTGCCTGGACCGATGAAGAGTCGTGCTTTTTAAAAGGCACGTTGTTGAAATTATTTAGTCATTGGAACGATGAGGTTTTAGGGGTATCAAAATTCATTAAGTCTTCAATACATTTTTCAATCATGGATTCAATGAAGATTAACGAAACAATTAGGCTACAATGTCGTGATACCCACACCACTCAGGTTATAGTGCGAAGTCACTTACACTGCTTAGGCTAATGGCGCCATGTCACTTACGCCGCTCCGGTTACGGTATCATGTCATTTACGCCACACGGTTTTTGAAACCAAAACAAAAATTTCGGGCGAAAAATGTTAAAGACTTAATTTGTCTTGATATCTCCCAAGTCTTGTCATTCCTAATCAAAGGATACACACTCAAAAGAATCTCTGAGTACTAAGGCAATCCTTCGCAGGTTGTCATTTCTTGAGTCGGGGTCTAGGAGACCATAAATCCATGGAGTATGAGATAATTCTGGCGTCCGTCGTGTCCGAACGGCTCCCTCTAGTTTAGTCTAGCCTTAAGTGCATCTTCCAGCAGTCTTATTGCTCTGTCTCGGATGGTCTTAGATAAGGAGATTGGCTCTGATTCCCAACGTGCGGAATTAAACTTGCCTGACCACGACCTACCTGTGACTGTTGGGACTATCCGTAAAGTTTGATCCCTTTAGTCGACGATGACAACACGTGAATAACAATTCTTTTATTCATACACGTTTTTTTTTCAATAAATCACAATAGGGGCACATTCTGAGTTTGCTTTTTACTTTACTGTCAGCACTGGGCCACCCATCCTACACAAAGCCATGCCACCTTCTCCGACTACCTCAAAATGACAGGGCAAACAGAGCTGGTTAAGCTGAAAAAAGCTATAGAGGAAATGAGTCAGAAAATGGATAAGCAAATGACTCTATTGCAAGGGCTGGTTAACCTTTTCACCTCTGCCATGTCGAATTCAGATCTGGGACTAAATGCTGATGATGCCAGGATCAAAGAAACTCTACAAGTCTACCACCCTCCAACAGTCAAAATCAAAGCATGCTCAAAAGTGAAGCTCTCGGACATGCTCAAAGACTTGGTCGAATTCCATGACGCCAATAATCGCTCAAAGGAGGATATTGGATCCCTGTCTAAAACTAGTGCTGAAAGACAAGACATGCACATTGATGAGATCAATCCCAAAAGCAAAAGAGTGTTAAGCAGTTGCGAAGCAAGCAAAGCTTTCGCCAGAGGCCCACTCGGCACCACCATGAACCTTCAACCCAGCTGCAAAATCCAACCAACGATCTTCTCCCGCTTTCCTGTACCTTTGTCCTTAGTTTATGAGAAGCTCCTCGAAGCCGGCCTCATCGAGCCACTCCCTCCAACTCCCCTACCTCAAAAGCTCCTGGCGTCCCACAACCCAAATGCCTACTGTGCTTTCCACCAATATACCGGCCATTTCACCAATAACTGCTTCCGTCTCCGCCACAAAATCCAAGATCGCATCGATAATGGAACTATCTCACCTCCACTTTCAAACCCAAACACTATCATAAACCCTCTCTCAAAGCACCCGCAAAACTCCCGTGTCAACCTTATCAATCTCATTCGACCCTAGCCAATACATCATACCCACAACCGAGCTAAAACCCACTGTCAATATACCTGAGGAAGTCGAGATTTGCATGCTTGAGAACATAGACCTGGTATGGGAGTCAACACCTGATGGGTGGCGATTGCTTGGGGAAAACTATCCTCTGATCTTTGAGGAGTTCAAGGCTGGACCGACCGATGAATCGATGGGCCATGGCTCGTTTGGACAACTTCTGAGCAACCAAACCATCAACGGGATCTTCAATGGCATAAAAATTCATCCCCACCAGTGCATTATCGACAATTGGCCACCAGAATCCATTGCTTCAACCCCTACTAAGCTCGATGCCTCAATAATAAGCTCCAAGCCGACACAGAATCCGAGGGTGGATCAAAATCCGAATGATGCCCGAGATAGTGAGAAAGGACCGGAACCATCCCAATGCCAGACCTCAGATCTGGAGAAGAATGGTGAATGCAATGAAGCCAATCCATGAATGGAATTTCTCACGAGTCTAGAAAGTTTTTAAGTTTCAAGTCGAGTCTTTTTCAAGTCAATTTTGAGTCAGTTTGTACTCCGAGTCTTTTATGCTTTCGCGTCTGTATATTTTCAAGTTCAAGTTTGTAGTCGAAGAAGAAAATCCAAAAGAAAGTCAGTTTCATAGGCCCGAACTACGTTATGACCTGATTCCTTTGCAAGAAGGATACGTAGGCAGCCTCATCCTGAGGCCCGGTCATGTTCATTTGAGTCGATCCCAAAATTCGGTCATGTTCATTTGAGTCGATCCCATAATTCGGTCATGATCTTTTGAGTCAATCCTTTGTGGGTCAGTCTTGTCTTTTGAAACCAATCTCAAGCTTCTTGTGTCGAAATTGTGATAATAAACTCGCGTTTTGTGATAGTCCTTTAACTTGGAATTGTTTTTCACCATCAATTAAGGAATCAAAACACGAGATACTTTGCCCTTACAAGAAGAAGAATTTCAAGGGACCACTCCCTGACGTCGTCGAGAAGCGATGCCTTGGCCCGAGAAAAAGCTCGCTAGATCAAAACCTCAAAATTTGATCTAGGCAAAAATTAGAGCACACAAATCTCTTAACTTGCATCTAGGATCCAGTCATCAAGTTGTGCAATTCAAAATGAAGAAAGACATTCTTTTCTCTTATCAAACGCTTGAAGATATATATCCATTGATACCCCCTTTGAGCCTAAATTGATTTCTTTGAAAGAGCCCGGCTAGGCAGCTATCCCCCACACCGGGGTGGAATGAGGAAGAGAAAAGTGCTCAATACATGGTTACCATCAGGCGCATCAGAATTCAAAGCATGAAAGTGCCAAATACATAGGCACAATGAGATGCAAAACCTTGAAGAAAAATCATAGAAAACTCAAAATCAATGAAAGTGCCAAACACATTAGCACAACAAAAGGCGAAGCAAATCAAGTGAAAGAAGGCGCCTATCAAAAGCAAAAAGGGCATAAAAATATTCAAGATGGCTGCTAGCTCTCGAAACCCAAAGAAAATGAAAATTTTTGGGCCGATTATCCTTTTTTTGTTAAGCCAAACCTTGGCCACGTTACAACCCGAATAAAGTCCTTTCAGATTGGAAAACACAACTTGATAACAAAAATCCTAGACAATAGAAGAAAACAAGAAGGAGCGACAAGGCATTTCGTGAATCCCGCAAAATCCAAGCTGGGGCATTTTCGAAATTCATGGATTGTCATCAGCAATCTGGGGCACGGTTCGTGGTAAAAATTATCGTGTTTTGACAAAATAAGATCAAAGAAAATTATGAATGAGCATCACTTGATGGTGTTAAAACAATTTCAAAGCCCTGAATGGGAAAATCATCGAAACTTGATTTTATCATGACAATTTCAAACGTCAATTGTGGGGCATGCTTGCCATTTTTCGAACCTTCAAGTAATCAAGCTCCTCGTCCAGTCAAATCAACATCCTCGTCCAGTCAAGGTCATCATTGAGAGTCAGTCCTTTGATAAAGGGTTTTTCTTATCTTTTGAGTCATCTAAGGCTTGCTCAAATTCACACAAGGTCATCTGTCTAGTCAAGTCATGTTGATCTTAAGGTCCCAACTCGTGAGAGAAACTCTAATATATGGAAGAACCCACGCTTGTGCTCATGATAAAACTGGTAGCCGAAACTGTAAGTGCAATCAAGGAAAAGAATCAGAACTGAGGTCCGTAACTCACTGGGGCACATCAGCCTAATGTCATCAATCATAGCGAGCATACAGCCAACATCAAGACTGGGGCATGAATACTCAAAACTCAAGCCCTGATCAAAGTCAAACTCAAACCAACTCCAGTTCAAGCCCTGGATCCAACTCAAACCCAATTTCCATCAAACTCCATCCCAAATCCCAAGGTCCTGAAAATGCCAGCCCGCTGGCCAAAAACAGTAAAGCAGAAAGGGTACTCGGACATCTCCTTTGTTTTTCAAAAAAATAAAATAAAATCATCGTTGTTGTCAAATGTCGAAACGCGGGCTTCGCTTTCTAGCCTCGACCTCTTATGGTCGCCATAGATTTGTTTTTCAATCATCTTCTGCCATAGATTTGGCACCGTCCTAAGGGACATCATTTCAATCAAATTCCGCCATAGATTTGGCATCGTCCCGAGTGACATCATTTCAATCAAATTCCGCCATAGATTTGGCATCGTCCTGAGAGACATCATTCAATCATCGTCCTGCCATAGATTTGCCCTTGTCCTGAGTGACATCATTTCAATCAAATTCCGTCATAGATTTGGCTTTGTCCTCTTGGACATCATTCAATCATCTTCCGCCATATATTTGGCATCGTCCTCTTGGACATCAGCTTTTGCCATAGATTTGGCATTGTCTTGATGGACATCATTTCAATCAACTTCCGCTATAGATTTGGCTTCTTTCATTCACCTTTCGCCATAGATTTGGCGTTGTCCTGAGTGACATCATTCAATCACCTTCCGCCATAGATTTGGCGTTGTCCTGCGTGACATCTTTCAATCACTTTTCGCCATAGATTTGGTTTTAATCCTTTTGTGACAAACTAACTTGTCTCGTTGTATGGCACCCCTCGGGGTTTAATCCCTTCGAGACAAACTAACTTGTCTCGTTGGTGTATTTTATGTTACGTCTTTCAAGAGCATGGCGTCGATTACAACCTTTTTTTTTGCCTGTTTAATTTTTCCACCCACTGAGACTGAGCAATCGGTGGGCGCTCCTCAATTAATCTATCTTGTCGATCATCAGCATGCATGTTTGCATTTGCCCCAAATAATTACGCTGGTCTGATCACTACAAACGGGGTACGTAGGCAACTCGAAAGAGCACGACCTCACGCTTTAAATGCTTGTACATTTTTACTTGCATTTGATTTTAAATTAAGGATTCAGTAGGGCTCGAATTGGGCTGTCTCAATCTTTGGACGTCACTCGCATCCAGACATGATGCCGAGCCCCGTCCAAAGAGGGGCAACTGTAGACACCTCAATTTGGACCTATTAATTATCCTTAATTTGTGGCCTTGAGCCTCCCCAATGATGAAACGGAATCAAAATAGGGCTTGGCTAAAGCTTGAACAATGCTTCTTGGGTTTTTTCAAAACCAAAATCCTCTTTTTTCCGACACCCTGAGGGTAAAACGGGCACACATTTTAGCTTTTAAAATATGTTTGAATGAAACCAATTGGGTTAGAAAGATGACTTAACGAGCTTTCCAACGCTTCGAAAACACCCAAAACCGAGTTCGGGAGTGTCCGTGGCGCCCTTCTAAAGTTGGGCAGCCACTCCTAAGCGCTCGGAAGTGCTGACAGACCAATGCATGTTGAGCTTGACCTTTGACCACGTTTTTTCAGACTTTTCAGCCCTGCAGTTCAAGCTTGAACATGCCAGAGGCCTGCCTGAGCCAGCAGGAATATCATCATCACATGTTTCCCTCCAAAACCAATTTCCATTTCATTTTCTTTTAATTCAAACATGTTCCCCCCCTATAAATACCCCATTGTGCTAAGCATTGAAGGGCCACGAAATTGAACTCTCTCTCTCCCCCCTATTTTCAGAAAATTCTGTTTCAAACACTCTCAAACATTTTTCAACACAAATATTTTCCAACTTCCACCTTCAAATAATTTTCAAGAAAAATCCAAAAATCACAAAAGAAAATGAGGTCTTAGACTTCATTTTTCTACTGTTTTTCAGCCCTTACTCAAACTATCATACTCATCCAAGAAGTCTTGTTCAAGCTCAAAGGTATAAAATCTCATTTTTATACTTAAAAATCTACTGTTTTTCCTTGTCTGAGGGGGATCAAGGACTCATACCAGTTTCCCATACTGGTGGTGAGTTCATTTCATTTTAGTAGTAAGAGCAAAAGAAACACAAAGAAACAAAAAAATTTCTGGGCACTGTTCTCACTCCCGAGCGCTCAGGAGTGCTGCTGCCACCATAATTTTGTTTTGTCATCAGATATTGCTTTTCCTGCATTTCAATAAATGCTAGGTGTTCATTGGTTCTTCCAGAGCCCAATTAGTTTTAATTTCAAATGCAAGGAAGCAGAGTTTGGACAACCAAGACCAGTTCCCTGACTGTTTGAACCTTTTGCCGAGCATTGTTATATGATAGTAGTAGTATTTTGTCATTTCAAACGTTGCAGTATATTTGTCCAACCAAAATTTGCAGGATGAGGTAGCAGAACTCCTGAGTGCTCAGGAGTGCAGTCCCGAGCGCTCGGGAGTGATCTCAGTGACAGATTTTCTCTTTTATGTTATTTTACATCTTGCAGCATTTCATTCATATATTGTACACCAGCACAGGCATGCACCTCTTTACTTGATACATCTGAGGATATCTGCTAGCTGCTTTTATGAAACAAAATATTTTGACAAATTCCCACAAACATTGAGTAGAGGCCGACCCCGTGTCGGGCGAGGGGAGTGCCGTAAAACCCTTCCCCCTCGTAACGTGGTTTCCGAACCCTCAAACGAATCTCTGGTTTTCAATCTCAAATCAATCATTTTCAATCAAAACGGTTTGTCGGATAGCAAACCTCAAATCCGGGTGGCGACTCCTCAATTTTTCAAATTCAAAACATTATTTGTTTTTCGGGCCGCCCCGATTGATGAGCACCCAACATTATAGATATTTGGTGCGACTAGTCCCATTTTATGTTGTTTTATCTTATGTTTATTTAGCTTTTATAGTGATATTGCACGTAAGGTAGGTTTTTGTGTATTTCAGGTAAAACATGCAAATAAGGCGTAGTTTGACGCCATGAATGGCCCAAGTGCTTTTAAGTACCCGAAGACCCTGTCGGCCCCTTAAAATCTGTCTAAGTATGGAAAAATGACTTTCTGAAAAAGTATCGATTTTCGAGATAAAAAATGGCGGTAATTGATCCTTGAATTTTTCTAAGAGTAACTACAAAGTTGCAAGATTTTATTTGAAGAGCAAGGTCATGTTTCGAGCCTTTTTCTCTTGAGGAAATTGTGCAGTTTTCTGTTTTGTACTAAAAGTGGGGGGTTGACATTTTGATTTAATTGGAATCTTGAAATTCTGGTAATGCCATTGTTTCCAAATGGGGGGTACTTTCTTATTTTCATTAAATAAATTAAAGTAAAGAAAAGGTAAAAGAAAGGTTTAAAATGTCATCTTTACTTAACTTTAGAGAATGAAAATAAGATGCTGAGGAGCTGGAAGTTGCTGGGAGCTGCCTGCTGAAGCTGGCTTGAAGATCTGGAGATAAGCTCCTGGTATCGATACAGCCTAAATCTGTATCGATACGCATTAGCTTCGTGGGAAGGCAGGTTGTTCCGTATCGATACGGCCTTTTCCGTATCGATACGGAGACATTACGTGGAAAATGGACATTTCAGGATAACAGCATGGTATCGATACTTTGCCTAAATCCGTATCGATACGGGGAGCCTTCGGCCAGATATTTGTTGCTTTTTGGACCTTCCATTTATGGAATAGTTACTACTTTTGGTATGTTTTTAGGATATTTGTTGGGAGAGAAGTTGAGTTGTATAAATACTCTTCTCTCTCTCACTTGTAAAAGAAGTAAGTAGTTAGTTTAGTTTTAGTGTTTTGCTTTAAGTTCCATTGTTGTCTTCTCCAAGCTTTCTCTTTTGCAATTTCCTTAAGAACTCAAGTAAGTATTTGGTTTTGTTTAATTTGTCGAGTATTAAAGTTGTTGCTACGGTTTAGATCTTTTATAATATCAAGTTTGTTTTCGATTCTATCGGTTAATCATGTTTACCTTTTCTAGCATGCTTTTTAGTCTTTTTAACATGTGTGAGTAATCGATTAGGCTTGGCCATGGGGTGAATAACACCTTGTGATTTAGGTTAATTTTGCTCTTCTCAACTTAAGACTTGAGGTTTGGTTTGTAAATGTGAGTAGTTCGCCCTTTTATGTAACAAAACTTGTTGATGTTAACCTCCGGTGATCATATGCTTGCTCATATGGTTCCGTGAGCTATGTCTCGCCTCGTGTTTGCCAAGAACCAAAGAACTTGCTCGCTTTCCAAACTATGCTTCTAGTTCTTGACCTTGATATTTAGTTTGAACTCAAGTCTTGGCGTTGTTAACCTCCGGTGATTATGTGCTTGCTCACATGGTTCCGGGAGCGATGTCACGCCTTGTGTTTAGCTTGTTATTCAAACTCTATATCAAGTCAAACCATTTTCACCGCTAAATCTTCCGGTTGATAACCTATGCCGTGTGATTCAACCGTGTTTTCGTTGAGAAAAATTAATTGGCTTAAGTTACGGGTGTTAAGAACTTCTATGCCTTGCCGCTTTTAATTCTTAGTTAAAACTCATTTCTAGTCTTTTCCATAAGAGTGTTTCTCCTCCTTTCAAAGGAAAACCAAAAGTTGGCCGTCTAAACGCCGGAAACACTTACTTCTACAAAGCCTAATTAGCTATAGAGATTATCTCTGTGGGTACGATCCCGGACTTTCCGGTATTTATGCTGACAACGACCTAGCCCTACGCTCGGGGTAATTCAACCTCATTTCGAAGGCAAGATTGGGACGAAGCACCGATCCACCCGGGGCTGTGGTAGCCCACAATCCTACTACCATTTTCACAGACCAAGATGCTGCAATGGCTAAGGCAATTTCGAATGTCATGCCTGATGTTTGTCATGGATTGTGTACGTTTCACCTTAATCAAAATGCTTTGAAGTATTTGGGTTACTTGTTCCATGCTGATTCAAACTTTGGTAAAGAGTTCAATGCTTGCGTTTTTGGGTATGAGGAGATAAATGAGTTACAGAAAGCTTGGGATGCATGATTAAGAAATACAATTTACAAGATAACTCTTGGATGGCGAAAACTTGGGGAATTAGAGAGAAATGGGCACATGTATACATGAAATGGTCATACACTACGGGAATGCGGAGCACCCAACTTAGTGAGAGCCTTAATGCAAAACTAAAGAGGTGTTTAAAATCGGATCTTGACATTGTTCAATTCTTGACTCAATTTGACATAATTGTTGTGGAGAAGCGGTATGAGGAAGCTAAAGCCATAGACAATTCTAGAGAAAAGTTGCAGAGATTGTTGTTGAAAAAATCTCCTATGTTAATTCAAGTTGCGCAATTGTACTCCCCTCCTCTATTTGACTTTTTCCATGATGAGCTTGACACCTCACTTCGTGGTAAGGTGAAGCAATGTCATGAGTTGGAAGGACAATTTAGTTGTGTGATTACCATGCGTGGACAGAATGTGGAGTATGTGGTGAAGGGTAGTGTTGAAATAGATGAGACTGACGAAACTATTTGCCGAGATGTTTGTTGTACGTGTCAAAAATTTGAAAGTTTCGGAATTTTATGTAGCCATACAATTAAGGGGCTTGATCGAATGAGTGTTATGGAAATTCCTGAAAGGTATGTATTAGGGCGATGGCGATTAAATGCAAAGGAGTGTGAATTGGAGAAGGACAAAAGTAGAGTGGATGAGAATGATCCTAAATTACTAAAAGCGGCTCGTTTTAGGTTTATTTGTCCAAAGATGGTAAAGTTAGTAACTCAGTCATGTGAACTTGAAGAAACATATGAATTTGTGGAAGAGATCGACGTTGGAATACATGTGTGCAAAAGTGGCCGATATGCTTTTGTAGACACCTCCCAAATGGGGCATCGCCATACAGATTGATCGTTGCTTACTCGATTGGTTGCTTGCTTTATAAACCAATATCGTGGACATTCCCATGGCTAGGAACATCGCCACACGATAGAGGTTATCATCAAAACAGAGTCACCACCTAGTTTATTAAAACTAGGAAAATAGATAGAGATTCTAGGTACGGGAGCCAAGAGTACAGTAAGGGGAAGGTGTTAGGCACCCCTCTCTGCCCAGCCGTGAGACTGGCCCATAGTTGTTCAACATAAGACATGTAGATGCTTTGTTTAATTCTAACACATAATCTGTTTAATTAAGCCTTTAAACAGTAAGTAAAGTGAGCCATGCGATAGGTAAAACATGTATCAGAAAGCAGAACAAACAAAGCTGTCCCAGGGTAATGGATCTCGCGGCCGGTGAATGGATGTCACGGCCGAGGGATCCTCCTGGTTTGATATATCGGCCGAGGGATCGAAGCCCCGGTCGATGTTCTTCCTCACACCAGACAGAAAAGTTAGCAGATGATTAAAACGCTACGGTTAGTCATAAATACAATAAGTAAAACAAACCAGAGGCCGTTGGGCCTCACCACCTTGATCCCTCAGTTGCTTGATTGCTTCGGATTTGATTGTGATTGACTGATTGCTTCTTTGAAAACCCTAGGGTTAGGGTTTGAACTTCGGGGTTTGATCGTCGGATTAATGGCTGCCTTCGGGGGGTTAGGGTTTTTGAAGAGAGGGTTTGAGAGGGTGTTTCTGCAGAGTTTCGTGGCTTGAGAGAGTAATTTCACTTGTTAATTTCGTGGTGCAAAGGCCTCTTTATATAGGCAATTGGTGACTCACTCCGGCCAATCAAATGGCACGATTGCAATTGCAATTGCAATGCAATTCAAACTCTTCGTTGCAATCTCTGAACGTAGCCCGAACGCATCGGAGAGGTAGTGTAGTTGGATCAAACAATCGACAGAACGTTCTAGAGTCTGGAAAAAGGACGATCTGGCGGCCGAGCAAAGGATCTGGCGGCCGAGGAATGGATGTTGCGGCCGAAGGATAGATCTTGCAGCCGAGGGATTGATCTCTCGGGGAGATTTTCTAGCAACAGGTTGCTCGGGTGTGGAAATGATGTCAAGGCCGTGAGATTCGATGTTACGGCCGACAGATGGATTCTCCTAGCTTCTGTATTTTCTGTCTGAAAGGCTATATGGCTCTGGATGGGGTCCTCTAAATAGCTCAAAGTTCTTATCGAAAGTCCTAAGGTTCTCGAGAAGGCAATCAGCAATCACTGTATCCATTTCATCATCGGGATGGTCCCCAAGGTGGGACTTGAAATAATCGTTAGGCCAAATTGGGGTGTCTACAGCTTCTCGGAGCGGGAGAGGGAACCTCCATTGAAGTGGATAAAGAATTAGAGGTTGATCCTCAATTCGCACGAGTCAAAGGTTTGAAAAAGAAAAGCGGCATTCAAATTAAGGGTACAAGAAGATTAAAACCTTGGCATGAGCTCAAGTTTAGAAAGGGGAAGAAAGTTGTTTCATACTCTACGACATAGCTTAGTGAGGTATAAATCCTACTCAACTAGTTTATTATAAATGTGTAGACTCTTTTGTTTTTTTTTACTTTATGCGTTACACTTCTAACTATTTTACAATTTCCATAGCATGTTGATCATGTTGCCACTACTACAATTGTGCATGGTTCGTTTTTGAAGCAACCATCGGTTAGTTATTTTTATTTGTGCTTAAGTTATAACGTGATATGATATGTTGCATTTACTTGTGAATACATTTTTCTGTTTCAGGATGTTGGAATCCCATATGTTCTACAAATGATAAGTTATGAAGATAGTTGTCAATCAATTCCATCATCTTCGTAAGTGTCATATAATCCACCAACTTTGAAGGTGTGTTTACATTGTTACTATCAATTCCGGAAATTAAAATGGAAAACTAACGTCATTCATTTTATTTGCTTTTAACTTATTCTTTGTATTTTTTTTTCCTCAGGAGATACCATTTGATGCGACGAGTTACTCTTCATGGGCTGGCGACTCAATCTTGGATGATGCTTCTTTTATGGAAATATTGACTTATTCGGGATACCCCGCAAAAAATTGAAGTGTAATAATGTAAGGAGAATAAGGGGTTAAATTTTAAATATCAATGACTCTCTTTTTAGTGAGACACTTATTGTTTAATTAACAACATTCTATTAAGGTTATGGAGGATGGTGATGGCGTTTTGGTGGTTTGAGACTTTGGTGTTATGGTTTTTAATTTCAGATTTTGGTGTTGTGGATAATGATTTTTAATTTAAATATGCACAAGTTCTTCACTTTATTTTTCTGGTTGATAATTTGATAGGGAGGACTTTGGATGTTGCTTCTTGAGTGGCCTTATTTTAGCTTCTATAATCTTTAACGGGGAATTATTGTCCAATTTTTTGGGGTGCAAACTGCAAAATGACGTAGTTTTGAGGGCGTGATATCCTCATTTGGCACCAAAACGACGTCGTTTTGGTGCCCTACAATACTTGTAGTGCGGGTGCACTGAGGTAGGAGTGTCAAATGGGCGGGTTTGGGCATCTATAAGTATCGAATTGAACTGATTTTTCACGGGAGCCCTTGAAAAACTGTTTTACATTTAATGAACGGCTCGGATCATTTGTGTGGGACCCGTAGTGGGCCCCACAACAAATCTGTACAGATTTTCTATACCAGTAGACTTACTGCTTATTTTTTTTTTGTCTTTATTTGAGTTTCTTTTTACATTTGTTTGTTTTGCATCAAATTTTTGTAATTTATTGATTCGTTTTGACGAGAGGAATCGGAAAAGTAAAAAAAATTTAATCGAAACTCATAATTTTTTGAAAAAAGACAAAAATAAGTAAAAAATACAACTTTTTTTTATTCTTATTTTTTGTTTTTTTTAAAAAAATTACTCCCTCCGTCCCTTTATTACAGTCCAGTATTCCATTTTGGGCTGTCCCTTAATAAGTGTCCATTTTGTAAAGTTAGTGGGTAAAAGTTGGTGAATTGTCTATTTTGTCCCTAAAAGTAGATTCCATTTTGAAAAGTTAGTGAGTAAAAGTGTAATGATGATGGGTAAGTAGGAAAAGTGGAGAAAAAGTTGATGTGAAATGTATAATGATGATGTCTTTTTAATAAGTTGGAGTTACGAAGCAGGACATTTAAAAAGGGACGGAGGGAGTATGAGTTTCGATTAAAATTTTATACTTTTTCGATTTCTCTTCCCGAGACGAATCACTAAGTCACAAAAGTTTAGTACAAAACTAACAAATGCAATTTTTTTTAAATAAAGATAAAAAAATAAGTTAATATTCATGTTCATAAGATTTGGGACCATATTCGGTCTGGTCGAAAATTGTTCTAAAGGTTAGGAATGAACAGTGTAGATTAGCATGGGAGGGGGCGTTGGTGGGCAGCGGTTGGGAAGGGAAGGAGAGAGAGAAGGGGCGTTGGTGGGCAGCGGTTGGGAAGGGAAGGAGAGAGAGAGAAGGGGCGTTGGTGGGCAGCGGTTGGGAAGGGAAGAAAATGGGAGGGGGCGTTGGTGGGCAGCGGTTGGGAAGGGAAGGAGAGAGAGAGAAGGGGCGTTGGTGGGCAGCGGTTGGGAAGGGAAGGAGAGAGAGTGAGAGAGGGAGAGAAAATTTGCCTTGTTTTGGGTTAATGAAGTGGGACCCACCTGAGTGAGTTGGCAATTCCTGGTTTCGTATTTCAATTCCTGACTGTAGCATTTCTCTTCTATTTTTGTTTGGGTCATGTTTATGATTTATTGGGTCATTTGCCCTGTTCTGGATTAAAAAATAAGTACTACTTATTTGCAATTTGGGAAAATGATGGCCAATGGCGTATTTTGATAATTAATACCCGTCAAGAAAATTTTCAGCATTAACAAATGTTTTTAGCTTGTCCTTGGCAGGTATTGATTATCAAAACACATCCTGAGCCGTCATTTTCCTTGCAATTTTCAAACTTAAAAATAGTAGGCTTACTGAAATAAAAAAAATATGCAATATGGATCTTGTTTGATAGATTTTGATGAGATCTATCAAATCCTGCAAAAAAAATTTAAAATTATTTTTGTAAGTCCATTATTTTTAAGCTTGAAAATAGGTCCTTATTTTTGAAGTACTTTTTTGAGAAAGCGGAACAGGGCCTTAGGTTAACCCAATTGATGCCTAATTGAGACCCAATTATTAAATGGGTCAGATGGGTTGGATCCATTTTAGTGGGTGAATTTGGGTTGATTAGGGCATCTCCAACCTTGACCCATTTTAAGACCCAAATTTAAAATTTGGGCAAAACTCACAAAAAACTCTCTCCAATCTTTGACCCAAATCCTTCCCCATTTTAGATTTTACCCATTCTTTTCCCCAAATTTGAGACAACCAAGTCTCTCCCCATTTTTTTTCCCAATATTTCAACGGCTCTTTCCATGCTATTCTGAGAGCATGGCGATTGGCGTCGGCTTTCCCAAGCTTAGATACCTACAACTCTCTCTCTCTCTCTCTCTCTCTCTCATGGCCGCTGCCGCCAGAACGCGTGAGTTCCTACATATAGAAAAAAAAGGAGAATATGTGGATCAAAGTTTTGTGGGTGGTGGTAAGTGGTAGACTGTTTGGGTGGTTGGCGGTGGTTATGAAAGTGGGCCGGGTTCTTCTTCTTTTTCTTCACGGTAGTCAGTCACTCTCTATCCCAAATCAAATTTGTTTCCTTCTATTATTTACATTATTGTCATTGAATACTTAAAAAAATAATATATTTGAGTAAAAGATCATTTTGCCATTGGAATGAGCTTGACCCAAAATGGGTTTTTACCCAAATTTTGATCCAAATTTGAGTAAAATTTTGGGTCAAGGCTGGAGATGCTCTTAATGGGTTTAGGTTCAATTTGCCACCCCTACTATTTTGCCCTTGTGCAGTCCCAAAATTAGTTATTTATTATATTAATAAAATAATTGCAAAACCCAATAAATTTTTGACAATTTAGCTATAATAATTTATTTTAATGATAAATTAATTAATTAAATAAATTAATAAATTAAAATATCATTTTTAAGTGTTTTACTATCCATTTTGTTTTTTTAAATATGAATTGTAAAAATGTTAAGTTTGGTTATTTAAAATCTTTTATAGCTTATGTTTTTGTTGGGACCTAATTCATATCCAAGTAAGTATTATTATTTTTGTGTTCTAATTAACTATTCTGTGGCATGCATATATCCAAGTAAGTATTAATTATTGTGTTCTAATGTCTTAATTTTTTTTATTTTGGAATTTATAATTTTTTATTGTGTTGCATGCACATATCCAAATAATTTTTTTGACCATTTATATATTAAAAAATATGATTAAAAAATTAATTGATCCAAATCCTTTTAAACCGGTGGAAAGATCTTATTTTTTGATCATTTTATTCTAAAGAGTCACAATTAAATTTTATTTCTAGAGCTCTCATAACTAAGTATCTGCTTTTTATTTAGAAACCCTATGGAGTAGAAACTTGATTACGAGAGCGAAAGACAAAATTTAATTATGACCCTTTAGAATAAAATGATAAAAAACTAAGATCTTCACACTAGTTCAAACGGATTGAAAATTGGAGCACTTAATTTTTCAATCATATTTTTTAATAAATAAATAGTCTAAAAAAATTAATTGCTCTAATTTTCAATTCATTTGAACCGGTGCGAAGATCTAATTTTTATGATCATTTTATTTTGAAGAGTCATAGTTAAATTTTGTCTCTAAAACTCTCATAATTAAGTATCTGCTCTTTATTTGAGATCTTAAACTCTCATTTTATTCTCAACTCTCTCCGCTCTCTTTTCCCACATATTACACAAGCACACATACACATTACTTTTACAGTTATACACAATCTCACACAATCACAGCCATAAAACTTGAGCTAGTACTCGATCCCCAACCTCTAGTCTTTAATGCACAGACAACACCACACTATTGCACATTGCACAGCTATATTATTTGCTGGCTTGGCCCACACACATGCACACACAATAGTACAATTAATTAAGTTTAACTTTCAACGAGGCAATTAATAAGAATGGGTGTATGCTTCTATATCAATTCCAACGGTAATAGAGTAAATGAGCAAATAATCCAAAGCCATATAATTATATGTAATTTTAAATTATCTCCAAAGTTGCTGAAATCACCTTATATGTGAGGAACGAAAATTAAAGCTTATCTTCAAAAAAATACTACTTGTAAAAGAAAGAGAAAAAGAAGTGGGATTCACAAATGTTTGTGTCAACTTGTGCGCACGTTGACTAATTCCGGGACTTGAAGTTAACTATTAGGCAAACTATCGATCTACCTAAGTGTAGGGTTCAGGTCATCCATTTGTCTTTCATTGGCCCATTGAGTTGGTTAGAAGTTAGAAGAATTCATAACACTGTGAAGCATATATCACTCTTTGGCACCCCTCCTCAACGTTACGTAATTACATGTGAGGTGACTCATACATTTGTTTTGTTTACGAGTACTGCCGTCCAAGAAAACAACCCTCAACTAAGATGTTTTCCTTTCCTTGGTATTGAAAATGACTTGTCACCATTAATTAATAAGTTTTCAAGTAGGAATCCAACTAATGATCTCTCTCTCTCTCTCTCTCTCTCTCTCTCTCTATCTATATATATATATATATACACACACACAATCTGGATCCAGTCAGGACCACTTAAGGTCAGGACCTCCCATTTTCCGATCGAATTTCGATGATTCGAGCCGCTCAAAGTGTGCAAAATGTGATTTTAAGGGTACTCGCGAGAAATCAGCAAAAAAAATGACCGGGAAGGACTTGATTTGAGTATTTTTTTATTGAACCGTTCAATTAAAAACTGTTTGGATGAAGCCTTTTCTGGTCATTTTTTTTGCTGATTTCTCTATGGCACCTCTAAAATCACGTTCTGATCACATTGAGCGGCTCGGATCATCAAAATTCGATCGGGAAATGAGAGAAATGGAGAGGTCTGGACCTAAGCTTATGTCAGGGATCCTTGATAGATCCTGACTGATATATATATATATATATATATATATATATATATATATATATATCAGTCCCCTTTCAATAAGAGATCCCTTATTGAGTTCAGTTAAAGACCTCCCCTTTCCCGATCGAATTTTGATGATCCAAACCGCTCAATGTGATCAGAACGTGATTTTAAGGGTCCCCACGAGAAACCAACAAAAAATATGACCAGGAAGAATTTGATCCGAACAGTTTTTCATAAAATGAAGACCTTTTTAAAAAAAATGATTTCAAAAAATTGTTTTGGAAAATTTATTTTTTATTTCTAATAAACAATTTTTATTAGTCTGAAAACTAGTAAAAAACCATTTCTATATTACTCCCTCTGTCCTTTTTTTAGAGTCCAATATTCCATTTTGGGTTGTCCCATAATAAGTGTCCATTTTGTAAAGTAAGTGGGTAAAAGTTGATGAATTCTCCATTTTGCCCCTAAAAGTAGATTCCATTTTAAAAAGTTAGTGAGTAAAAATGTAATGATGATATTTTCTTAGAGGGTAAGGAGGAAAAGTAGAGGTAAAAGTTGATGTGAAAGGTGTAATGATGATATCTTTTTAATAAGTTGGAATTACGAAACAGGACACTTAAAAAGGGACGGAGGGAGTAATAGTTTTTAGCTTTTTGTAGTTTGAAAAAGTGATGTAGCAAGTTTTTGTTATCCAATTTTGATTATAACATTGTAGACCTCTGCATTGCTAACCACCCTTTAAATAGATAATCAAAAGGTGATGTAGCAATTTTTGGTTGTCCAATTTTGATTTCCACTACGGATGCTCTAAGTACATATCTATGAATTCTGTTAAGTATTGCCTGTTTTGGCTTAACAATACTTGAGAATTATTTTTGTGTTTTATTCACTTTTTCCCGCCTTCGTTAGTTTGCATGGATTATTATTCTTCTCATCGACGAGAGGAATCTAAAAAGTAAAAAATTAGTTCAAAACTAAAACTTTTTTCGAATAGAAAAATAGCCAAAAAATAAAAAGTTTAGTTACTTTCCTCTTAATTAAAAAAAGTATAGTTTTTAACATAATTTTTTTTTCACTTTTTAGATTCAACTCACTTGACTTGAACCAATAATCTACAAGAAATTAAAACTACAACTACGAAGAAAATTTGAATAAAGATAAGAAAATTATTTTTGAGAATTGTTAAGCCAAAATAGGCTATTAACAAGGAATCCAAAACGGTACTTGGTATGACATGCACCAGCCGGTCCCAGTATATATCATCCTAATAGCGAAAACAATACGATATCCAAAACAACATTAAGGGGTGTTTTGGCCAAAATAAGCCACGCACTTGGTTTTTTTTTCTTTATTAAACTTTTTTGGTATTTGTTAATTTTGCAAAAATTTTGTTGTGAATTATTGATTCATCTCGATTAGGGAAATTGAAAAAGTAAAAACTTATGATCTAAACTCAAAAAGTTTTGAAAAAAGAGAAAAAAATAATCAAAAAATATGTCTACTTTTTGATTTTATTTTTCAATTTTTTAATCTTTATTTAAAAAATTATGAGTTTTGATCATAACTTTTTATTCTTCCGATTCATCTGATTTAGACGAATCAATTATCGACAAAAATTTAACCCCAAACTAACAAATGCAAAAAAAAAAATTATACTTAAAAATAAAAAATAATTAGCCGAGTGACTCATTTGGGCCAAAACACCCCTAAGAACCTTGGGCCTACCGAGGTTTTATTTATCTTGGATATTTCCAAAATTGGATAAAGGTAAAAAAAAAAATCTACTTTTTTGATTTCTCTCGTCGAGACGTACCAATAATATATAGAAGTTTAGTACAAAATTAAAAAATGCGATTAAAATTTGAATGAGAACAAAACAAAACAAAAAGTCTGTAGATTAGTACAAACGCCCCCGCTAAGTGTAGGGTTCACCTCATCTCTGTGATCCCACTCTGTCGAAAGGACAATCTCCCCTGGCCGCTAAGTTGGTTAGAAGTTACGTAATTGCATGGGAGGTGACTCATTCATTTGTTTTGTTTACGAGCACTGCCGTCCAAGAAAACAACCCTCAACTAGGATGTTTTCCTTTCCTTGGTATTGAAAATGACTTATCACCATTAATTAATTAATTTGTTTTCAAGTAGGAATCCAACTGATGATCTCTGATAGGCACCTGATACATGCATGTGTACATATATATATATATATATATATGTTTACGTATTGACCAACGGCATACCAAAACTCTTTAGCTGATCCAAAAAAAAAAAAAACCAAAACTAAGAGGCAAAGGAAGCTAAAATAGTTGTTCATGGCCTCACTAGCTTACTATGAGATCCTCTTCGCACTTGTATGCTTTGTTTTCCTATATTTCATGTGCACCTTTGGTCGGCGCCTGCTCCAGGAGTGGCCGCTGGTTGGAAGGCTTGCTAACCTTCTATTCAACGTCCACCGGATTCACGATTTCGTTACCGATCAACTAGAACGAGCCCGAGGTACTTTTCTATTTAAAGGCCCTTTTTTTACTAACATGGAAATGTTGGTTACAGCCGATCCAGCCAACGTACGCTACGTAATGAGTACCAACTTCCAAAATTTTCTGAAAGGGCCGCAGTTCAGAAAGATTTTTGATGCTCTGGGAGATGGGATTTTCAATACTGACGGAGATTTGTGGCAGACTCAGAGAAAACTGGCTCAACTACATATGGGTCATCGAGGTTTTCAACAGTTTTCGGTAAAGAGCACCCTGGATAAGGTGGAAAAAGGATTGATCCCATATCTGGAGCAAATCTGCCAACCAGGTCTAGTGGTGGATTTGCAAGATTTGTTTCAAAGGCTTACATTTGATACCACATGCATATTGGTTAATGGGTACGACCCCAATTGTCTCTCCATCGAACTCCCTGAAGTTCCTTTTGCAAAAGCCATGCATGATCTTGAGGAAACGATTATAACTCGCCATGCATTGCCTGAGTGTTTTTGGAAGTTACAAAGGTGGCTTGTGATTGGACAAGAGAAGAAATATAGGGAAGCTTGGGCGACTGTAGATCATATCCTAGCTAGATATATAAACGAGAAGAGAGAGGAATTGAGATTTGGAATCAATTCCAAAGAAGAGGGAGAAGGGGTAGATCTATTGACATCCTACTTGAAGAATGATGGAATCATGGGAGTAAAATGTGATGATAAGTTCTTGAGGGACACAATGTTGACTTTAATGGCGGCAGGGCAGGACACTGTTGGCTCCGTTTTAACATGGTTTCTTTGGGTTGTTTCAACACACCCAATTGTTGAAGCAAGGATTAGAGAAGAACTCGAAGCAAGTATACCAAAAGAAGGTAACAACGGGAGAATTTTCAGTATGGAACAGGTGAGCAAGCTAGTTTATCTGCATGGCGCAATCTGTGAATCATTGAGGCTCTATCCACCAGTTCCATTCGAGGAAAAGGTACCTCATCAATCAGACATCCTACCTAGCGGCCATCATGTTCATCCAAAACTGAGGATACTGTTTTCTATCTACGCAATGGGAAGGATGAAGTTCATATGGGGCGAGGATTGCTTGGAGTTTAAGCCAGAGAGATGGATTACTAAGGAAGGAATGATCAGACGCGAGCCCTCGTTCAAGTTCTTTGCATTCAACACAGGGCCGAGGACTTGTCTGGGGAAGGACATGGCTTTCACTCAAATAAAATTGGTTGCTGCTGCTATAATACACAACTACCAAGTTCGCGTGGTGGAAGGACACCGTGTCTTCCCGAGTGTTTCGATGGTTCTGAATATGGAGCATGGGTTGATGGTGAATATTACCAAAAGATGGACATGAAGTTTATAGTAGTACTTGTCGAATGTTTGAGCTTCGGTCTTATTTCTTTGACGCAATAATGTGTTTCCCTATTTGTATTTTCATTGTATTCTTCCCGAGTCTTATTAGAACTCTATCTTTTCCTACGCAATAAACCAGATTACGCAATTACCATGAATTACGAATTGGTAACTGTTGGCTAGCTAGAGTAGTTTAAAAAAAACCAATTTATTGGGTGCTTCAGTGCTACTGTAGTACTTAGTATTTCTTATGGGAAAAAGAAGAGCTTATGTGCCAACTTGGTTGCGATGTTTGCTTCAGATAGATGATGCCGGTTATCATTGTTTTATTTAGCTTTTGTAATCCTTATTTAAAGATTAATAAAATTTCTTTGCTGTTCAAAAAACAAAAAAAAACTTAGTACTCCATTTCTTTTTTTACACCAACTATTTCTTACACACATACACACTAAGGATCAGGTCAGGACGCCCTGATTTAGTGTTAGGTCCGGACTTTTGATCTTAGTTGTTGAATTGTGTTTTCAGTGGTCCGGATTTGCGGAAAGCTTATGACCAGTCACAATTAACTTTTTCTCGAAAAAGTTTCATTAAAATCTGAACCATTGAAAATACGATCCAACGGGTGAGTGGTGGTCCGGATGTAAGCTCTGATCAGGGCGCTCTGATAGGAACCGGACTGTATATATACATATATATTTTCCTCCTTAGTAGGTATATATGAATATTATTTATTTGTGCAATTACCTTGATTTCTGCATGCATGCCTGTGCATGTTTGCATGGGCGGACTTACACTTGGGCAAAGCAGGTCTACTGACCCCACTCAATGGAAAAATCTGTGGGGAGTAATGTAGTTTTGGAGGTATTTCTGTAAACTTGCCCCATAGGATATGTCCTCCAAACATTTTGCCCTTGTACCCCAGTCAAATTACAAGTGTTGCCCTTTTCACTTTCCCCTTTTCCAACCACTTTTTCCTCTCTCTCTCCCCCCTCGAAAAAAATGGAGAATGGAGAACTCACACAGTCACACTTTGAAGGAATTTTTTTTTGAAATCCTCGATCTTGATCACCACCGCTGACGAGCTGGAGCTTTTTTTCAGCATATTTTTTAATATATAAACAGCTTAAAAAATATATATATAAGATTGATTTTTTGATATATAAGAAAAATCAATCTTATATATTTTTAGGCTGTCTATATATCAAAAATTTGATTTTTCTAGGCTATTTATATATTAAAAAATATGGTGAAAAAATTAATTGTTCAAATTTTCAATTTGTTTGAACCTGTGCGAAGATCTTAATTTTTTGATTTTAAGGCTTTCAATGAGAACCCTAAGAGAACCATGGAAGAAAAAAAATCAATATTTCCAAATTCCAACCAAACGACGCCGTTTTGAGGGAGAGGGGGGTGAAATACCAAGGTTGCCCTTGATTTTAACGGAGGGAAGGAACGGCGTCAGTCGCAGGGACCAAAATGGCACTGCGGAAATACTTTGGGGATGCAATGTTAGCAATTGAAATATTAGGGACGAAAATGGCACTGCGGAAATACTTTGGGGACCAAAAAAGTCAAAAAGCCGTGGATCTATTGACATCCTACTTGAACAATGATGCATGGAATCATGGGAGTAAAATGTGATGATAAGTTCTTGAGGGACACGATGTTCACTTTTATGGCTGCAGGGCATGACACTGTTAGCTCAGCTTTAACATGGTTTCTTTGGCTTGTTTCAGCACACCCGGCCAGTTGTTGAAGCAAGGATTACAGAAGAACTCGAAGCAAGTAAACCAAAAGAGGGTAACACTTGGAGATTTGTCAATGTGGAACAGGTCAGCAAGTTAGTTTATCTGCATAGTGCAATATGTGAATCACTAAGGCTCTATCCACCAGATCCATTCGAGGAAAAGGAACCTCATCAATCAGACATCCTACCTAGCGGCCATCATGTTCATCCAAAATCAAAGCTACTATTTTCTATCTACGCAGTGGGAAGGATGAAGTTCATATGGGGAGAGGATTGCTTGGAGTTTAAGCCACAGAGATGGATTACTAAGCAAGGAATGATCAGACACGAGCCCTTGTTTAAGTTCTTTGCGTTCAATGCTGGGCCGAGGACTTGTCTAGGGAAGGACATGGCTTTCACTCAAATAAAATTGGTTGCTGCAGCTATAATCCACAACTACCATGTTCGTGTGCAGGAAGGTCACCCAGTCTTCCCTAATGTTTCGATTGTTCTCAATATGGAGCATGGGTTAGTGGTGAATATTACCAAAAGATGGTGATGAAGTTAAAAGTACTTGTTAAATGTTTGTATTTTGATTGTATTTCTGAGTTTTATGAGAGTTCTATCTTTTTCCTACGCAATAAACAAATTATGCAATAATCTAAACTTATTTTGTTATTATTCCAAGGACGAAAGATGGAGGCTGCCATGTTCAATCACCAAATTTGTACTTTCATTAAACAGCTCGGGCCACAATTTCGATATTTGGTTTTTTAATTAAAGCCCATGATGAAGTTCCGAAGGCTATCTCTCAATGGTCCACCACGTACAACCAACTTCGTAGTTAGCAGCATGTGATTAGCGGATAGGTTGGGTATCGATTGTGATGCATTTCGTTCGTTATGATGCTTTGTACTTTCTATTTGTATGGGGGAAATCTTCTTAATGTAGAACTACACTCTTTGAGATTTTACAGCACGTGACAACCTCATCGGAACCCTAAAACCTGCAACACAAACACAAGTGAGCGTACCTTTGCCTCTCGTCGGCAAAAGCCTTCCGATGCCTAAGTTAGTATTCGTACTCAAACCTTAATTTCGCAACGAAAACAGAAAGTATAATTATTGCTCAAAAAGCGTACATCTTTCATTAGGTTTACTTCATATTTATAGACTTCGTGTGACTTGCTCTCTAAGTACCCTAATTCGTTAGGAAATCCTACTCCGTTAGGAATCTAACTCTATATGGAAATGGAATTCGTTCCATATAGTAACTCAATCTCTGCCCCTCGTGGCAGAATATATTTTATTCCCTTTTTCGAGGAAACTGTCCTTATCACATAAGGAGCTCATTCTGGAATATTTTGGATCAATCCTACCGCCCATCTCGTTGGTCAGCACAGCTCGGGTCAACACTCTAGTGGTTGTTTCCTTGCTCGGCATTCGTGTTGAGCACTGTTGCTCACTGCTGTCCATCGATTGACGACCCTACTTGGCCTTACGCACCCTCACATGGTGTTTGCCGTGCTGCCACGTATATCGTCCCATATGCACCCCTCGTGGTGCTCCCGTGCTTCGTGCGTGGTCGGCTTTTATTAGGGGTTGGAATTCTGGACATGACACGAAGTTAGAGGGTTTGGGTCGGCCACTTTGACACGAACACGAGTATGACACGACCCACCAACACGACAATTAAATAGGTCAAACACGGATTTGACTCGCTTAACTCGATAAGGACACGGATAACTATTTAATTTTCCGTGTCGACACGTTAACCCGAAACGACACGACACGGCACGATTAGTGTTGATTCTTTTGAATTTTCTAATTAGTTGGAGATTTGATTTTTTTAAATTATTCTTGGTGAACTTGTATAGAAACATATTAATATAATTATGGAAAGATAAGACATGCATACTATTAAGAACCCATTAAATATTTTTCAAATCAAACCAATTGAATATCTTATTTCCTAATCACTTATTCACTTGATTTTCCATGCTAAACAGTCCAAAATTAATTAAATTTATTTAGGCTTATTGAAATTATTATTATTTATTATTTAGGCCTAGTCTATCACTAATTTAAATTTTTTATAGATTTATTCTATAATTGTTGGTGTTTTTTTTTATTATTTTAGCTGAAAATTGTACAAAACTATTTAATTTTAAGACCTATGTCAAGTTGTGACTTGAGACATTTTTCAATGTCATAATTTGACTGGTTTTATCGTTTCTATGATTATTATAGTAATGAAAATATCTTCAGTTTTTGTTATTGAATCAAATAAGTAGTTCGTTCAAAACATTAGAAAGTATATAATTCTATGTAAATATTTAATAACATAAAAGGGTCTTAATTTTTTTTGAATATGAAAAGGGTCTTAATAGTGTCAACTCGAATACGACACAATTTTAAGTAGGTCCGGTTAGTGTCAAGATATTTGACACGCTTATGTTAATAGATGTTATGACACGAATTCGAAAAGACACGAAACACGAAACACGAAATGACACGACACGAACACGACTGGACACGATACGATGCCCACCCCTAACTTTTATCCTCTGTGATACATCCTCACGTGGTGTTCTTAACGTTCCCATGTGTATCGCACGTGCTCGGGTGTGATTTCCCTAGCTCGGGGAAAACCCCACTTCACTATTCTTTTAACCTGTGGTTAATAAACAATTTATTTACCGTTTAAAAAAAAAAAAAGGGTACAACCAACTTCTGACCCAGGATAAAAGTTGGAGTGTTGTACCCCTTAATAGAGATCTTGTAGTAAAGGAGCTAGAAGGTTTTGTTAACATATGCCCCATAAACATATGATAGTGTATATATATATATTCTTCTTCATTTATTGTTTGTTTGTATGGAAAATTTAAGTTTGAAACAAAAGCCATAAATCCTTCATTAATTGTTTTTCAAATGATCAATTTTTTCCTGTTTTGGACAGAAATACCCCCAATTAAAGGTCTTGTATTAATATGGAGTACTTTTTGTGCAAAAGTAGAACGACAATACTTTTCGCCCTTTGGAAAAAGTATATTATACAGAAATACTTTTCGTTTTGGACAGATTTTCACCATTGCTTTTAGTGCATCGTTTGTTTAATACACCTTTTCACCATTGATGGGAATTTCCGGCATATTCCAATGTGTGAAGGTCTTGTATAGAACTGGGTAAAGGTCTTGTATGAACTCTGGCTACAAATTTTTTTTTGGACATCACGACATCTACTCACTGGGTTTGGTTTGTATATGTTGAAAGTTTTTGGGAGGGAAAGGTGTATGATTGGAGACATTTCTGTCCAAAACAGAAAAAGTTGATCCTTTCAAAAATAATTAATGAAGGAATTATGACTAGTGTTTCAAACTTATATTTTCTATACAAACAAACAATAAATGAAGGAGAATATATATACACTAGTCATACGTTAATAAAGGGCAATAAGTTACCAAATTCTAAACCAGATAAGGTTGGAAAATCGAAGGAGGTGGGGAAGGGAAAGAGAAAGAAGAAAACCGTCGAAGAGATTCTTAGAAATATGGGGGCAAGAGACAGGAAAGAGGTGTGGTGGTGAGATCTGCAGTTGCTCCTGTTGCTTTGACAGTCTCTTCAGAAGGAACTCAGATAGGAACATGATCGTTCATTTTTTTTTTTATCAGCAAAAAATATTTTATAAATCTTTGAAAAAGATATATTACAAAGATTTAATGGCTCACGGGCACACCGGAAAACGCCATCCGAGAACCAAACTCAAAGGAAGGCAATGAGTCAACCAAAACACCACAATGAAAAACAAAACCGAAACCTCCGCTGGAACATGATCATTTGGAATAAATATCAAGCTGCTTAGGCAGTAACCAAACTGTTTGGTCTTGACTATATGGGGTTCTGACGATCGAGGCGGTTGTTATGAAGTAAAATAATGATAATGGAGAAACAGATAAAGAGACTATTGTCATGCATGGCCCATAAATCATCAAAAATGCTACTTGCACAACGAGAGGAACACAACAAGGAATACAACCGATCACTTACCGTCCAGTTGTAATTAATGGTCAGAATTCACTCAAACTCTTCCCTGGAAGATCGAGTTATCTCTTCCCTGGAAGAGTCTATTTAATTAAAATGTGGACCGCCGAAAAGATTTTTGGACGGTTGAGATGCAAAGTTGTGCCATAGCTTGTTGTACAACCGTTGTGCACGTAGCATTCTTGACAAATCATTGCTTGGTACTGAAATCGAACGAGGTAGAGGAAGCTTTGTTGGTGGTTTGTTTCCTGGTGATGCAGTTCTCTTAGCTAGTTTTCTGGTTTGTGCTGCTGCGCTATGTTGGGGAAGATGATCATGCTTCAACTTCTATTGTTATGTCTTTGGATATATATTGTTATGCCTTTTGATACCTCATGTTGCTACTGCTGCTGCTTGGGGGGTTTATTTTGGTTTCTACAGTATGTGGTAAAGGTGTAGTGGTTTATTTGGGTTGTGTACTGTGTTTTTCGTGCTGGGGTGTATATGTGGAATTGAGTTGTGTGTGTAGTTGGGGTCGGTTGGGGAGTGAAGGGGTGTACGAGTGGTTTTGGGGTGTTTGTGGGTGGTGCTGGAACCCAAGGCCCTGTGACCGCGTTGAGTTTGAGGGGATGTTAGAATATCAAAACATATAATATCGTAATCATAATCATATCCTGATATGATATGATTATGATATTATATGATTCTCTTGATCTCTTTATTATTGTAATTGATTATGATTTTATTGTAATTAGGTTGATTTTCTTTTCATAGTTAGGCTTCCTCACCTTGAATAAATTGGGACCTCATTATATAGTTTATTATTGAAATCAATACAATATCTCTCATTTTCTCAATTCTCTCACAGTTTCGTGTCAAAAATAAATTTATAAAATTGAAAATTAACTACTACTCCGTAGAATAGTGGTCAAGACCGAGTATCGTTCCAACGGGGACTGAATGGCTGAGTTACAACAAATTCAATTAATTTTTAGATTAATTCGGGGCAAAGGAAGTTTGGTGGTTTGAATTTGGAGAATTTATTGAACTAGGAGAAACAATTAAATGAAAAGTTTGTGACGAGTGGAGAGAAAATCTAGGGTTCGAATCCACTTCGACCACGTAACTCCAACATGCATAAGCGATGTTAGTTATTCGAATCAGAAGGGATTATCGTTAGGGCTTGTAATCCCTTCCTATAATCGTCAAGAATATAATTGAGTTGTTAAAAGGTATAGACTATCCCATAGCATAGACCGTCTCAGAAGTACGGTCTAGCAGCCTAACGGCACGGCCCGTTTTACGAGCATATCTATCTCATAACTCCAACTACGTACAATAAAAAAAAAAACCATTGTATAACTCGTATTTGAAAGCATGCATGCAAAACCTATGCACGAAAAGAAGTTACTTAGCGTGAAGCTTAATTCATCTTCCCCCTAGATGAGGGGTTTAGCCGGCCATGGAGAAGAAAGATGCAATTGAGATTGAAGAAAACATAGAAGACATGAAGTTTTTCCTTGAAATCAACTTGCCTCTCTCTCTCTCTAACGTTTGCTGGAAAACAACGTGACCTAAACAATGAACTAAGGCCTTCCTTTTATAGTTCGGCATAAAAAATAAAACTTAAAAACGAAACGTAAAATTGATGTGCACTGCTCACTGGTCCGGACCAGCGGTTCTTTCGTCCGAACCAGAATTCCAGCACGTCTAGATCATCGATCCAGCCTTGGTCGTCCGGACCAGCACAGCCTTGGTCCGGATCAGATTTCCAGCTTTCACCTTTTCGCTCTCTTCTCGCCGCAGATCCCTCCGGATCATCTTTAACTCACAAAAGAGACATGCAAAGACAATTCTAGACCAAATTCTCTGAGCTATCCTGCGTTGAAGTAACAAGTGAGTGGCAGTTTCTAGCTATTCTCCACACAATGAGCAAGCTGAGAGAGATGAGAGAGAAAGGGAGAGATGGAGGGGGTGGAGACGATTTCGAGCTGAGAAAATCGACGATCTTCGTGGATAATCTTCCAAACGGGATTCGTAAAGGCTTTGTATACAACTTCTTTTCAAAATTCAGAAGGATTAGGGCCTACTTTATCCCTAACAAGAAAAGCAGAAGTACGGGACCGAGTTTTGGCTTTGTTAGGTTTGAATCTAGCAGAGATGCGCTTCAAGCAGTAGAATCTACAAATGGGACTTGGATTTGGGGCCAAGAGCTAGTGGTGAACGTGGCGAAGTTTCTTAAGAAGCAAGATAGCTTCCCAACTCAGATCTACAATTGTTACAACCAGAAAAACCTAGAAGATGAAGATGTGGTGGTGTGATGATGGACTAGTGATGGTGATGGCAACGATAGTGGTGATGGTGGTGGCAGTAGTGGTGGTTGTGGGTGAGGTGGTGGAGGGTGGTGGTGGTAAAGGAATGTGTGATATTGATTGTGTCATATCCTATCAAAATATATTTATAAAACCTTTGAGTTAACTCCGTAGAAAAGTGGTCAAGATAGACCGTCGGTCTTTAGGGAAAGGTTGACTAAGTTACTATTATTTCGATAGATTTCTAAGTTAATTCGAAAGAAAGAAAGTTGATTTGTTTGATTTTAATAAACTAAATAAATTAAGAAAGCAACTAAATTAACTGATTAAGAAACTAGTGGAGGGAAGATCTAGGGTTTGGAATTCACTTCAACCACGTAACAACAATATGGAGAGGCTATATAGGTTTTTAACATTAGAATAATTAAAGACTATCGTTAGAGCTTGCAATCCCTTCCGACAATTGTCAAGAAAATTAATTGAGTTGTCAATCGGCATGGACTATATCATAGCACGGACCGTCATACTAGTACGATTCGTCTCTTTCACAAACATAACCCATTTCAAATATCACGCAAGCTCAATCAAAGAATACCATTTGTCTAACTTGTATTTGAAAACCGCAGATACAAACACGAAACAAATTGAAACATTAAAATCATTCTATAAAACTAAAACGAGTTCTAGCTAAACAATTGATCCGAATATTAAAACCTAAACCTATACATATACAAAGGTACTTGGTTTTGTCTTTCCCCTTAAGAATGGAGTTACCCACTTTTGATAGGATAACCCTTGTAATATTCTCTCTCTAATCAACCCCGAAAGAGTAATAGGGATCTCCTACAGGCCTAGTTCAATTGCACATAAAGGAAAGGAAATAATGAGACAATCAACTTTCCTATAATTTCTGTGTGTTCAGTTACTAAAAAAGTTGTAGGACCTACAGTTTTAACTTTTCTATTAAACACTTTTCTGCAAGATTCCTTATAAAAAAACATACACAAAAAAAAAAAAAAATACTCCCTCCGTCACTTTTTAAGTGTCCTGCTTCGTAACTCCAACTTATTAAAAAGACATCATCATTACACATTTCACATCAACTTTTTCCTCTACTTCCCCTACTTACCCATCATTATTACACTTTTACTCATTGACTTTTCAAAATGAAATATACTTTTATGGACAAAATAGACATTGCACCAACTTTTACCCCCTAACTTTACAAAATGGACACTTATTAAGAAACAGCACAAAATGGAATACTAAACTCTAAATAAGAGACGGAGGGAGTATCATTTTCCTTTACTTCACGTCAATATTAAAACATAAACCTCTGCTTATACGAAGTTAACTTGGCACAAGCTTCCTCTTTTGCCTAGAGAAGGGTAAATTACATTTAACCCCCCTTAACTAACACCTATTAGCATTTTACCCCCTCTAACTATAAAACTCAACACTTAAGCTCCTCTAACTATGTAAATCCCAAATGTTATAGATGCCGTTAAAGAAAATTGTGAAATTCCCATTTTGCCCAATACGAATAGGACACCATTGTCCAACCCCCCCCCCCCCCCCCCCCAACATAACCCGCCACCACATCTCACACAACCAAACCCAAGCCATCACCGCTTCACCAGGGGGAAACCTAACAAACCCAGAAGAGATAGGTATACCACAACCCAACCATCTCGCAGATCAATGCCACACACATTCACTGATGCACAATTACGTTGAAATTGGCTTTTACTCAATTCAAAGATAATACAAGTGCAAACATACAAATACACAGGGGACTGAATTTTGCAGAAATCAAAACGGATTCAAGCCTCCGAACCACCATCCCGATCTTGGAACACGCTCAAGAAATTCTTGGTGAAGGGGCCCCAGGACCTCAGCGCTGCCACCTTCCTCCAGACCACCATCCTCTTCTTCTAGTTCGCCGACACGACGGGAGCGTGCGTTGTTGTTGGAAATGCTCGCAGTGGCAACAGATCTCTGGAATTTGGTTAGAGCAACTCCAACCTCGTCGTCGTCGTCTCAGAATCAATCGTTGTAAGCAGTGGCCGCCAGGATTTCCAAGATCAACACTGCCATCTTCGGTTTCCGTAGGGTCATCGATTCAATCGGTACCCCAAGCACACTTCTGATCACCGCCTTAAGCGCTCTCTCTCTCTCTCTCTCTCTCTCTCTCTCTCTCTCTCTCTCACTCTCACTCTGTATATATGTATATCCCAATTTAAAATTTGGATAGGTGTGAGGTTATGGGTTAGGATTTGGTTGGGGTTTCGGGCGACTGTTTTTTTTTTTTTTTTTTAATCGTTGTTTTGGGTGACTGGTAACACATGTTGGTCTGGAAAGAGGAAAGGGCAATATGGTCCATAGCTTTTAAATGGGAGGACATGTGACTTGAACATGACATTAACCATCCAATTTCTAATAGAATGCAAACAGAAGAAGGGTTTCCATTAGTTAGAGGGGGTTAAGTACCAAAAATAATAGTTAAAGGGAGTTAACTATAATTTACAGAGAATGGAGTTAGCCGCTCTTGATGGGATGAGCCTTGTAATATTCTCTCTCTAATCAACCCCTAAAAGAGTAAACTGAACCAATAGCTAGCTTAGGAAAACTATAAACCGAACCAAACCAAATTTTGTCACTAATATTTTCGATTGTTTCGATTTTAGCAGTTTTATTCCACCCCTAATCAGTTGTCTTCCATTTGATGCAACTACCAAAAAAATAATCAACCAATTATTGAGCCAACAAAGATTACTTACACATTCATATGTCTATTCCCAACCAGGGGCAAAGGCAGTGAGAGTTAAGGCGAGGCAGCTGACCCCACTGCCTCCTAAATTTTCTTAGAGATAGGTATAATTTTTATCTCATTTATACTCATTTGACCTCACTTTAAAATTTATTTTTGCCCCAACCCACATAAGGATTTTGTACTTAGAGAAAAGATGGATCAAAATAGAATCACCAACCACAAAATCCACAAACGTCGATTTCATTTGTTCTTCAGAAAAAACTAGTTTTCCTTCGCTTCTACCTTTCTGGAGATTCTTAATCGTCTACAGGGTATTTCTCTTCTTGATTGTTTACAGGTATTTCTCTTCTGGATAATTTGGTTGTGTATATAGAGAATCCAAAAGACAACCAACGGTCCAGAATTATCCCCTCTATAAATCTAGACCGTTGGTTGTTCAAAATGGCAGCTTGGTAAATACTTAACATTTTTTGAGCATTGCCAATCACACATTCCCTACCGAATTTGGAAATCTGATTTCCAGACCCTAATTTGAGCATTCCTAATTTGGAATGGAATTATAAGAAGTACGGGCTTCATAGCTTTATTAATAGGAGTTTTTCTTTTTTGCCATAATCGTTGCCATTAGGAAACCAATCAAGCATATTTTTTCATGAAGTATGATTTTATTTTATTTTATTTTATTTTCCAAAACCTAATTTTGTTACCTTTTCTTTTTGGTTCAAAATTTGAAACCTTCTGCAATATTGTGTTTCTCTTTCTCTCTCTTCTTTCACTTTCCCAAGTTTAACGACGGTAGTTCCTCCACTCCACAAGCCAATTGTTCTTCTACACAGGTTTGCACCCTCTCTCTCTCTCTCTCCACTCTCCACTCCACAGGCCAATTGTTTTTTTTTTTTATCTCCCTCTCTCTCCCTAATCGTTTCTCTTTCTCTCTCTCCCTAAATGTTTTCTTTCCAGTTCTCTTTTCAGCTTCCCTGACTCTCGCCCTCTCTCCAATTCTCTCACCACATGTATGACTCTTTACTTTGTTTTTTTCCAGTTCTTCATTTTTTTTTTGTCCGGTTCTATTTGTTAAGTTCAACTCCAAAAAATTTCGATTACGCTCGGTTCAAATCGGAGTGACGGCTGTACTGACTATAATATTTGAATCTATATTTTTTTTAGAACATACAAGGAGGGAGAGGGTTTCAATTCGAGCAATCCAAACGTGCATTGGTAATGAAAAAGTTCATTCTATAGGATTGAAATGAAGAAGTTTTTTTTTTTACCCTCACAATAAATCAGGATTTGGTAAAAGTTTAATCATGATTGCCCTCACATAATGATTTTACTTTTTTTCTAACCATTTGGTTATGAAATTCTATGACTTTCAAGTTATTTGCCATCATCGAAATTGTGCATAGCACGGGTCTTTCAGTAACACAATTGAACAAAAATGTCGAACATCTATACAATATGTAGAGGGGTTTTTCATAAATCCTGTGCTATGTACAGCACTACAAAATGCCAAACAAAAAAAAAATCAAAAAGAGCTAACTATACAAAATATTCTTTTAGACTTTTTATATCTACATTTCAAACTACTGGTACATCTGTGTTTTTTTATTTGATCAAGATTTATGCGTTTGCATTTGTTCTAGAGTGATGCTAGCCGTACCGACCACCTCCCACTGAAATCGTACCAATGGCCACTGGTGGGCCGTCTCCGGCCACCAGACGGCCGATCCGAGCCGTCCAAAAATTCTATAAAAAAAATTTGAGGGGGCCCACGCAAAAATCAACGGCATCCGATGTGTGTAGGGTGTTTAGTATATACACGAAAAAAGGGTGCTTGATCCAAGCACCCTACACACATCGGATGCCATTGATTCTTGCGCATGCCCCATCGGCTTTTTTTTTTAGAATTTTTGGACGGCTCGGATCGACCGTTCGGTGGCCGGAGACGGCCCGCCGGCGGCCATCGGTAGGATTTCGGTGGTCGGTACGTATATCATTTTCGTTTGTTCTATGCATTTTAGTTGGTTAAATTTGTTGTTCAATTTTAATTTGTGTGTGCTGAATGTTTGAGCCGTGCCTTCAGGCACGGGCATTCGCTAGTATATCGAGGTGGTTCCGGGGACCCTTAAAAAAACCTCTAAAAAAAACCCCAAGTTCCTGTTTGAATTTTGATGATCCGAGCCACTCAATGTAATCAGAACATGATTTTAAGGATACCCGTGAGAAATCAGCAAAAAAAATGATCGGGAAGGGCTTCATCCGAACAGTTTTTTATTGAACTTTATTGAACAGTTCAATAAAAAACTGCTCAAATCAAGCCCTTCCCGGTTATTTTGTTTGCCAATTTCTCGTGGGCACCCTTAAAATCACGTTCTGAACACATTGAGCGACTCGGATTATCAAAATTTGATCGGGAACTATGAGATTAAGATTTTGAGGGTTTTTAAAAAAGTTTTTTTAAGGGTCTCTAGAACCGCCCGTGTATATATATATTACCTCGCGGCTCATATTCATGGTCGGCCCTCGGAGGGGACTCATGGCCTGACGAAGGAGGGGACTAATGGTTCAATATCGCACTGGGGAGGTGGGTGGCGCATGGGAGAAAGATGCACATATATATATACAGTTGGCTTCTGGTCAGAACGACCTGACCTAAGCTCCCATCCACACCTCCCTTATAAGCCGTTGGATTAGATCCAACGGCCCACAATTAAAAACGCATCTCGTGGATCCTAGGTGACTGGGTCATGGGTAAGAAACGTTCGCGGGTTAAACGGGTTATAACAAACGGGTTACTCACTTTCCCTTCTCACTTGATCGTTTGAAACCAGAAGGCAGAAACGGGCAGAAACACAGAAGAGAGAGAGAAGAAGAAGAATCGAAGAAGGCAGAGAGAAGAAGAAGGCTCGTCCATTCACGAATAGGTATCTCTCTCTCTCGTTCGTACAGAAACTAGGGTTAGGGTTCGAAAAAATTTCCCAATAAACACCAAGGTCTCTTTCTCTCTCTCTCTCTCTCTCGATCTCTGTATCTCTCAATTATTAGGGTTTTTCTTGGTTCGATTTTTGTTACCTTGATGGTGTGGAACCAGAAATCGTGATTTTCTCCCTCATTTACTTGGTATCTCTCTCAAATCCGATTTAGGGCTTGTTTGACTAGACGATTTTACGGAAGGTTGGAGTATGAATTTGCTTGTATCTTAGGGATGCTACGATTTTGTGCTTGGCATTCGTTAACTGGTTCTAGGATTTGTCTAAGAAACACCATCATGTAAATGCCTTGGCAAACCCCATTATCATGATATATTAAAGTTTGATAGAATCAACTCACACTTCAGAGCATTTTATTATTGTCACTGTTCATTCTTTCATTATGGAACCCTCCAATGCAATCTTGCTTGCAAGATTTTGTGCCCTCGCAAGTTAACAGATCCTTGTGCATATGGCCTTGAACCCTCCAATGTGATCTTGCTTGCAAGATTTTGTGCCCTCGCAAGTTAACCGATCCTTGTGCATATGGCCTCCAAATTCGTGTTATGCTATACAAGGGAGACAAAAATGACTTCATAATCCACAGAATTACATGGATGAAAGCTGAGGCTGATCTTACTTTTGTTTTATGTGCTGTTTGGAAGCATTAAAATGCTGGAGCGAGTATTAAAGGTACGTTGTGAGCCAACTCAACCTACCTGGTGAGAGTTGATCCTCCCCATAATATGCATTATTTATCTTATGAGGCCTTTGATAGGTAATCAGGTGAACTTCAAGGCTTGGAATATTTTGTCAGTTCTACAATTTTGACACACATATTGCATATGCCAACTGATGACTCCTTCCTACAATGTCTTTGGTGTATGCAGGAATACCTACTCAGCCTCCAAACTATGAAAAGGAACGAGCCTACTTTCAAGAGGTTGATTCCTTTGAACTTTTGGTGGAAAGCCCCTCACAAAAGAAATCTGGTACATGGGCTATGGGCGTCCAAAGTGATGATGTTGCTATACCACATATGTCCACAGCACTAAGGAATCAACCTCCTACATTATAAAGCCTTCAGCTTCTCTGTCTAAGATATTATGAACTCCTGCATTATCAGGTGTGGATGGGAGCTTAGGTCAGGTCTTCCTGACCAGAAGCCAACTGTAATATATATATATCGGGGCGGTTCTGGGAACCCTTAAAAAAACCTCCTAAATCTTAATCTCATAGTTCCCAATCAAATTTTGATGATCCGAGCCGCTCAATGTGTTCAGAACGTGATTTTAAGGGTGCCCGCGGGAAATTGGCAAAAAAAAAAAAACCAGGAAGAGCTCGATTTAAGCAGTTTTTTATTGAACCGTTCAATAAAGTTCAATAAAAAAACTGTTTGGATGAAGCCCTTCCTTGTCATTTTTTTTGTTGATTTCTTGCGGGTACCCTTAAAATCACGTTCTGATTACATTGAGCGGTTCGGATCATCAAAATTCGATTGGGAACTTGGAGGATTTTTTTAAAGGTTTTTTTAAGGGTCCCCAGAACCACCCCGTATGTGTATTATATATATATATACCACAGGTCCGCCCCTGGTTGAAACACTCACACAAACATAAAAATCTTTTATTTTGATCGGCGAAGAAAATAATGGAGTTATAAGAAGAAAGGTACAAGAGAGAAAAGGCTTGAGGCTGGACGGAGCCAGAAATTTCGTTATATGGGGGCGATCATGTATGGGAGATAAAAAAAAAAAAAAAACATGCATAGCAATGTAAATGCATTAAAACTAAAAAAAAAGTACAAAATAGCAACACTCCATACCTAATTATGATTTTCAAAAATTAACAGATTGCAAAAGTAGTAACGACTTACCTAGGGCTGCTAAACGAACCAAACAGCTCGAGCTCGGCTCGACTTTTAGCTTGTTTAAATTCATTTTAAAAAAATATAAGAAAAGTTCAATCACGTTTTTTTGTTTGTTTATGAATTCAAGCCAAACTTGAGCATATGAGTGTTTGGCTTGATAAGCTCGTGAACAAAGAGGTTATTCTATAAATCTATATTATAAAATAGAGTAGTTTTTTATTTAAATGTCTAGACATACAAATGAGAACAACATTTATATTAATTGGATTACTCTTCATTAAAATAGTAGGTATTTGATTAAAAAATGAACAATAAAGGAAAACCTAATTATTGCTTTCCTTACCAAATATCTATGTCCTTTTTTTGTAATATTTATTAATTTTTCCCCTCTATCTCTATCTTTATCAAGTTGGATTACTCTTCATTAAAATAATAGTCATGTGATTAGAAAAGAAACAAAAAAAGAAAACCTAATTATTCATTCCCAAGTTTTCTTACCAAACATGACAAATTGATTCTAGGAGTACATTAATTTGTCACATTTCAACCACACTCATTCTCACAAACATGTGGGCTCTACACATTTATTGTTGGATTCTCACACATATATGTGAGAATGGTGTAGTTAGGGGTGTGACAAATTGACGTGTCCCTAGCATTATTGTTCTTTTTTTTTCATAACATTTGCTTTCCCTCTCTCCAATTTAATAAAGATAGAGACAGAGAGGGAAAGAAAATATTATTGAGAGAGAGAGAGATTTAGTAAGGAAAGTAATAATTAGGTTTTTTTTTCGTTTCTAATCACATGGTTACTATTTTAACAAAAAATAACTTGATGGCGATAAATGTATGCGTATAAATAGAGCAGTTTTATTTGAAAATGTCTAGACATATAAATGAGAGCAAATTTGTCGTCATCGAATTATTTTTTGTTAAAATAGTAAATAGAGAAATTTTCTTTGAAAATGTCTTGGCATATAAATGAAAGCAACATTAATTGTCATCGAATTATTTTCCGTTAAAATAGTAGCCATGTGATTAGAAAAGAAATAAAAAAAGAAAACCTAATTAGTGTTTTCCTTACCAAATCTCTTTCTCTCTTTTTTAGTTCTTCTTTCTTCTTTCCTCTCTATCTCTATCTTTATAAAGTTGAATTATTTTTAGTTAAAATAGTAGTCATGTGATTAGAAAAGAAACAAAAAAAGAAAACCTAATTAGTGTTTTCCTTACCAAATCTCTTTCTCTCTTTTTTAGTACTTCTTTCCTCTCTATCTCTATCTTTATAAAGTTGAATTGTTTTTAGTTAAAATAGTAGCCATGTGATTAGAAAAGAGACAAAAAAGGAAAACCTAATTATTGTTTTCCTTACCAAATTTCTCTCTCCTTTTTTTGTAATGTTTTTCTTCCTCTCTATTTCTCTCAAACTTTTGATAAAGATAGAAAAAGAGAGGGAGAGTAAATATTACGAAAGGGAGAGAGAGAGAGAGGGAGAGTAAATATTACGAAAGGGAGAGAGGGAGAGAGAGAAGCAATAATTAGAATTTTTTTGTTTCTTTTTCTAATCACATGGCTATTATTTTAACAGAAAAAAATTCGATGGCGATAACTGTTGCTCTCATTTATATGTCTAGACATTTTTAAATAAAACCACTATATTTTATAATACAAATTTGAGATAGTATTTTAATATGTGCAGATATTAAAAAAATGAGATTATTATTAGGAGTGCCTTTAAGCATGAGTAATCCGCTAGTATTACAAATATAGGGGTAGATTTAATAAATTTTCCAAAATATGAGATATGTATCGGCATTTCGTATGAATATTTTCACCAGTTTTATAGTACCATTGCATTCAAATAGGAAATATCCTCTATGAGATATGAAAATTTAAGGGTTTGAGAGTTTTTAATTTAATAAATGTAGCTAGTAATAGAATTTTATGTTTATGAGTTTTTTTTTATCTAGATTAATGATGCTAATTCTTCTTTATAGCAACACTCCATATCTAATTATGTTTTTCATAAGTTAATATATTGCAAAAGCAGTAACGACTTACCTCAATCTATCTAGTAAAATGATTGGACAAAAATATACCTACATCTTAGATTTCACCAAGATTACTTAGGGTTCCCAAAAATCTCTTCTCTTTTGTTCCAATTTTCTCGAAACTGCCTTCAAAGTCTAAATGATGTGGGATTTTTATGGGTGAAAAATTGAGAATTTTATTAATTGAATATCACAATGTTACGTAACCCTTAAATTCTATGTTTTGCTATATTTTAATCAGTCCTTTAGAAATTAATGTTGGTATCATTGTATTTCAAAGGTTACCACTATTTGATTATTTTTTCCAAAATACTAGAGGGGGGTGAGCCTATATACTTTCATTGGAAATTTATTTATTTTAATATAATTGTAAAGTTTATTTTTTCTTCTTGCAGGGGCGACCGCCCCTACTGGCCCCTCCCTGGCTCCATCCCTGTAATGATAAGAAATGAACACAGAGAGCCCACGCCAAAGCAAGCAGAAGAAACAAGGCCAAAACTTGAAGCTGTACACCGCCAAAGGATTTGGCCAAATGGTTGTGAGAAAGCAATAAATGGTATTCTATGAGGTTACAGGTTTCATTCCTGCGGAAGCCAAACATTCCAAATCTTAGAGCCACTGGGGGTTATATTTAGTCGTTACCTTCAAGGCTCCGGAATTAGTCGAGGTACTACAAGCAAGCTTTTCCAGACATCTGATTGAAAAAAAAAAGAAGGGAAGCAGTACAAGGCCAAGGTGGAAGAAATCCATTGAGGGGATAAGATAATATATCCACAAGTTTTTATCAGTAGTTGCCATTAAATATGAGATAGGTTTATCGATCTAACAAAAAAATAATGCAGTCAGACATGCACAGGCATGCATCTCTATTATAAAACAGAAGGGTGTGGGGACAAGTTGTTGGAACGGCTTAGATTCATTTGATCCAAAGGCTGTAGTGCATCCTCCCACTTCTCGGTTAAGTGCCCATAGTTTTCACCTAAATCACACAACTGCCATCCCCTTCCAACCGGAATGCGTAGTGCCGTAGGCACGGGCTAGCACTAGTGCAGAAATAAAAGTGGACACATGATCATGTGGGGTGATATCTTCCTCATAAATTTGAAACCGGGGGATCCAATGCTCCAACCACTACAAGAAAATCGGGATCTAACAATGGTAAAAAGCATCACTAAAGAACACAAAAAGCATCGTTAAAGGCCATACCAACGGTTCACCAACCGTCGCAAGATATCCGTCACTGTAGAGGTATAGCAACGGTTTTGACGAGCATTGGTACATATTTTTTTTTAATAACGGTTTCTTTAGCGATGCTTATAACCGTTGCTAAAGATAATTTTTTATTTTTTTGAAAAATCACCATTTGTGGGACGTAATGGCCACGTGTCCTCCACGTGGTGCTGACGTGGCACCCACATGTCACTTGTGTGGTGCTGATGTGGCACCCATGTGTTGCCTGCATGGCTCGTACATGGCGCCCGCGTGGCCGCGTGCAACAAATTTTGCTCCTCCTGGGAATCAAACCCAGGACCTCACGTTCTTGCGCACGCGCGCGAACCAGCTGAGCTAGCACAACACTTGTGTAAAATGAAGCACCTACTAATATTTATACTATATTAACCAGATTTTTCATATCCAATTTTTTAGTAACGGTTATTAAAACCGGTCGCTATAGTCCGGTTTATAGTAACGGTTATTGGAAACCGTTGCTATAGTCCAGTTTACAGTAACAGTTATTGGCCGGGCACGGTCAGGAGAGATCGACGGCGGCGATCGAAGTGGAGAAAACGCAGAGCAGCAACAAGAGAGACGGTAAGGGGAGAGGGACGAGAGAGCCCGGGGGGAGGGGCGCCTCCCCCCCCCCGACAGCGGCGGCGGCGAAGCTGAAACCCTAGGGAGAAGAAGTTTTTAGAGAGAGAGAGAGTGTGCTTGTTTTGAGCAGTTTTTAATTGAAACCGTTCAAATAAAAACTGCTCAAATCAAACCATTTCCGGTCATATATATATATATATATATATAGTTTATTTTTTGTTTTTAGAACAGCAAAGAAATTTTATTAATCTTTAGATAATGATTACAAAAAAAAAAGAATAACTGGCAACACGATCCGAAGCAAACATCCCAACCAAGTTAGCACATAAGCTCTTCTTTTTCCCATAAGAAATACAAAGTACTACAGTAGCACTGAAGCACCCAATAAATTGGTTTTTTTTAAAGGGAAAATTTCAAAATAACACCTGACATTTCACACAAATTACATATAGGCACCTGACCTTTTAAAATTATCAAAAAAACACCTGACCTATTCAAAAACCCATCAATTTCCCACCCGCTGTTAACTTCCCATCAAAAACAAACGGGAATGTTGAAAATGTACATCTTGGCGCGAATAAGAAGAATGGTCCCACATGACATCATCTTTGTTAACCCTATCTTCCTTTATACCCTCATCGACTGAAAATAAATACTCTCTTGTCCCAAAATATTTGTCCGGTCCGTAAAACGAGGACAAAAAAATAATGCATTTCTTTTAAGACAAATTCTAAACTTTTTTCATAAATTAAAAGAACTTGTCGAGATCTAGTAAATTGTTGAAAAAAATTTAAATTTTTCTTGCAAAACTTGAATTATTTTTACGTTCTCGTTTTGCGGACCTGGACAAACATTTTGGGACGGAGGTAGTAAGTTATTAGTAATTGACTATCCCTACAAAAAATAACCTACCCATGACTTATTTTTTGTCTTTATTCAAAAAAAAAATTACATTCGTTAATTTTGCGTCAAAACGAATCAATAAGTCACCAAAATTACTTAACTTTTCAATTCAAATCTATCCAAAATAAGAAATCAAGCTTAATTTAGTAATTAAATATCCATAACTATGCAGCCAAACAAAATTACTCTATATTAAACAAAGGAAAAGGCAAAAACAAAAAACATAGAATAGTCATGGGTAGGTATGAAAAGTGACGACAGAGAAAGAAAAGTAATTGTGCAAACTGAAGACAAAGAATGGTAGGTGTAAAAAACGTTAAGACAAATGAATGTTGTCATATTTTCAACATTTCCGTTAGTTTTGGATGGGAAGTTAACGGCGGGTGGAAATTGATGGGTTTTTAAATAGGTCAGGTGTTTTTTTGATAATTTTAAAAGGTCAGGTGCCTATGTGTAATTTGTGTGAAAGGTCAAGTGTTATTTTGAAATTTCCCCTTTTTTAAACTACTCTAGCTAGCCAACAGTTACCAATTCGTACTTCACGGTAATTGCGTAATCTGGTTATTGCGTAGGAAAAGATAGAGTTCTAATAAGATTCAGGAAGAATACAATGAAAATACAAATAGGGAAACACATTATTGCGTCAAAGAAATAAGACCGAAGCTCAAACATTCGACAAGTACTACTATAAACTTCATGTCCATCTTTTGGTAATATTCACCATCAACCCATGCTCCATATTCAGAACCATCGAAACACTCGGGAAGACACGGTGTCCTTCCACCACGCGAACTTGGTAGTTGTGTATTATCGCAGCAGCAACCAATTTTATTTGAGTGAAAGCCATGTCCTTCCCCAGACAAGTCCTCGGCCCTGCGTTGAACGCAAAGAACTTGAACGAGGGCTCGTGTCTGATCATTCCTTCCTTAGTAATCCATCTCTCTGGCTTAAACTCTAAGCAATCCTCGCCCCATATGAACTTCATCCTTCCCATTGCGTAGATAGAAAACAGTATCCTCAGTTTTGGATGAACATGATGGCCGCTAGGTAGGATGTCTGATTGATGAGGTTCCTTTTCCTCGAATGCAACTGGTGGATAGAGCCTCAATGATTCACAGATCGCGCTATGCAGATAAACTAGCTTGCTCACCTGTTCCATACCGAAAATTCTCCCGTTGTTACCTTCTTTTGGTATACTTGCTTCGAGTTCTTCTCTAATCCTTGCTTCAACAATTGGGTGTGTTGAAACAACCCAAAGAAACCATGTTAAAACGGAGCCAACAGTGTCCTGCCCTGCCGCCATTAAAGTCAACATTGTGTCCCTCAAGAACTTATCATCACATTTTACTCCCATGATTCCATCATTCTTCAAGTAGGATGTCAATAGATCCACCCCTTCTCCCTCTTCTTTGGAATTGATTCCAAATCTCAATTCCTCTCTCTTCTCGTTTATATATCTAGCTAGGATATGATCTACAGTCGCCCAAGCTTCCCTATATTTCTTCTCTTGTCCAATCACAAGCCACCTTTGTAACTTCCAAAAACACTCAGGCAATGCATGGCGAGTTATAATCGTTTCCTCAAGATCATGCATGGCTTTTGCAAAAGGAACTTCAGGGAGTTCGATGGAGAGACAATTGGGGTCGTACCCATTAACCAATATGCATGTGGTATCAAATGTAAGCCTTTGAAACAAATCTTGCAAATCCACCACTAGACCTGGTTGGCAGATTTGCTCCAGATATGGGATCAATCCTTTTTCCACCTTATCCAGGGTGCTCTTTACCAAAAACTGTTGAAAACCTCGATGACCCATATGTAGTTGAGCCAGTTTTCTCTGAGTCTGCCACGAATCTCCGTCGGTATTGAAAATCCCGTCTCCCAGAACGTCAAAAATCTTCCTGAACTGCGGCCCTTTCGGAAAATTTTGGAAGTTGGTACTCGTTACGTAGCGTACGTTGGCTGGATCGGCTGTAACCAACATTTCCATGTTAGTGAAAGAAGGGCCTTTAAATAGTAAAGTACCTCGGCCTCGTTCTAGTTGATCGGTAATGAAATCGTGAACCCGGTGGACGTTGAATAGAAGGTTAGGAAGCATTCCAACCAGCGGCCACTCCTGGAGCAGGCGCCGATCAAAGGTGCACATGAAATATAGGAAAACAAAGCATACAAGTGCGAAGAGGATCTCATAGTAAGCTAGTGAGGCCATGAACAACTATTTTAGCTTCCTTTGCCTCTTAGTTTTGGTTTTTTTTTGGATCAGCTAAAGAGTTTTGGTATGCAACAGCTGTAAAGAAGATTTCGTCATATATATAGTCCCCACTAAGGGATCCATCGTTTTTTTTTTAAATGCGTACTATTCATTTCTGTGGTGATAAAGTCATATGCATGTTCAATATGCCAAAAAGATAAAACAAATGTTGAGGGTTGTTTTCCTGGACCACACTCGTAAGAAAAACAAGTGAACGGGCTCCGCAAAAGAGTTTGGTCTGCCATTGGCCAAAACGTGAACATACATATATATATATATATATATACACGGTCCAGCTCTTAGACGGACCACCGCAAGTTAGCCAAAAATGCGGACCTCCTCCGTAGCCGTTGGATTAGATCCAACGGCCAAGATCTAAAACACCTAATTCGGGGGTCAAAATCACTCAAATAGCCCCGGGTATATGAAAACGGGTCAGGACAAACAGGGGTCTCCGTGGCCTTTCCTTCATTCCACGTGAACACACGGAGAGAGAGAAAGGAAAGGCGATTCAGAACACGAATGAAGAACGAAGAAGAATAGGTCCTCCCTCTCTCTCTAGCTTCTCGAACCCTCTCACGAAATTTGTGTTTCTATTCTGTTCTATATCCCTTAACGCATTAGGGTTTTTTTTCGCCCAGCGATTCAGATCGAAGACGACAAACCAGACTCAACTAGACTCAAATTCACGAAGAAGAACTGAAGATTGAAGGTATCTCTCACTCTCTCTCTCGTTCAGATCGGGGTTTAGGGTTCGAACCAGCGGGTCAAAATCTCTCCCTTTTTTTAGTTAATCTGTTTCAAAATTTACAACCCACCAACAGTGGATTTACTACTATGTTCTTGAAAAAAAATGTTTTTTTATTTTTAAGAAATTGATGATTTGTTGAAGAAAAAATGTACGGTTTTTTTTTTGTACGGGGTTTAGGGTTCGAACCAATGAGTTGTTGAAAAAAAAATGTTATTTTTTGATGGATTTGTGATTCCTGATTAAAAAAAAAGCAGACTTGACCAGGTAAATACTTGTTTATTTTTCTCAAATTGATTGGTCTGATTTATGCACTTCATACACGTACATGTTGAGAAGTTTTGGACAGTTCCTTTTGTCATGTGATTGGCCTGCTAACCCACAACCATTACATTTCCTTAATGCCTTGACAGCCTTCTCTTTTCCTCCTTTAAGTCATTTACCACAACCCTTTGCCCTGACTGGAAGTGGTTCTTTAAAACTAAGTTGGCTTCCAAGAGAGACAGGAACACGAATACCACTCCCTTCGCCATCTTCGCGAGAAATTTTCATGAGTGCAACCCTTTTTGTAATTGATTCCAAAGCTTCTTCCAAAACTTGTGTTCCGTCTTCAGTTAATAGGGCGTCATCAACTACATTCGAAAATAGTTGGAAGACACGCTGTCGCCTCAATATTAACATTGAATTGCCACATATTTATTTCCCCCTTTCCCCACCCAAGTCATCCAAAACCCTGCTAGCTTTTGCTGCAACAGTCCACCTCTGCAATATGTACTGATCAGACAGTGCCATAATCTGCATTCTAGCAAAATACGCTAGCATGTGCCGACATGGAATTCCTTCAAATTCAAATATCTTACAACTACAACTGACATGGTTTGATGACTTATTTACCAAAATCTCACGAAATCTTGAACCTTCTATTTCCGCCCTCTGAACATTCCACAAACAACGATATTCATCCTCATCCGTCTACGTAAACACATAAGCATCCTTCTGATGGATTTCCTCTTGGAACTTGTAAAAAATAGTCCTCGTATACAATTCACTCATTCTCTTTTCCAACAACCACGAGGTTTTCAACACGGGTTTCTCATTCACATCTTTATGATCTAAATCCAATTCATTATGCCGTAAATTTGAAAGTGCCCTATATATCAAACCGTGTCACAAACTCCAACAATGAATTATTCTTAGACACGTACCTCTTGAAGAATGCATGATCACTTTCACTTCTTTGACTACTTGTCATATGGGCTGAGAAGATGTGTTTCGTATAGGCAGGAATCCATCTCGCACGGATTGTGTACATGTCATTTAACCATTCATTGCTGGGCAAGTGTGCTTTTTGCACAATCTCTAACCATCTTGCTTCAAACTCATCTGGGTTCTCGGAATTCCATATTCATTTTTTAAACTCCTCATAATGTTGTACATATGCAAGTGCACCTAGTTTTTGAGAAAATTTATTCACACTGTACCAAATGCATAACCTGTGATAGGTATCTGGAAGTGTAGAAGCAATTGCTTTTGCCATTGCCGGATCCTCATCGGTTATAATCATTTTGGGTGGGCCTCCTGGCATCGCTTTCAACCATTCTTTAAAAAACCACTCAAACGACTCACAAGTTTCGTCACTTTAAAATGCACACCCGAAAAGCGTTGTCTGCCCGTGGTGATTAACCCCTACTATGGGTGCGAAGATTAAAGAATATTATTAGTGTTGTAGGTACTATCAAACACCACCACATCTCCAAAATACTTGTATGACTTTCTACAAGTCGCATCGGCCCAAAAACAATGCGTCATCCTCTGCTCATCATCTGTCTCGAATGTAAACGCAAACCCGAGATTCTTTTCTTTTTCACTCTGCATATACTCATACATCATATTCCCGTCATGTCCATTTACTAATTTCTTCTTATCCCTTCTGTCATTGTAAAGATCTTTTTTTGTAAATCCAACATTTTGAAGACCTCTACTTTGCAACTCCAAAATACTCATTTGTTGACAGGGTGGCACATTGGCATCTCCAAGTTGTTGCATAAAACACTTTTGTATAGGTGTCACTTTACGATGAGAGTGCAAAAGATGCACCTTCATTGGGGTCGTTAGAGAGTGGTTATGACCCTCGACAAATTGGGAGACTTCATATCCTTCACCTCTTCTCACAACGGTCACTTTTGTGGGACAATCCTGTCTAATTATACCCCGCTTGCGTTTTATGAGCCTAGTAGTTGTTGGTTGTTTCTTCCCTTGTTTGAAACAAACAAACTCCTTCCTAGTGGTTTGACCATCCGTATTATTCTTGCTAGAATGGACTCGCACACTAAATCCTCCGTGATATGCATAATTGTTGTAGAATGTATAAACTTCCTCTAAGTTGGCAAACTGCTGTTCAATTTTCGGTATGAATTCGTCTTTAACTTGAGGATTGATAAGTACCTCAGAAGATTGAACCGGATTTTCAGATGATTGAGCCGGTAAAGATGGCAACAGTGACGATAGTTGTATATCATCTAACGACTGCATCCTACAAAATGAAAGAGAAAACAATAAATAAAATAGGAATTTGTCCAATAATTATACTAGCAAAGAAAACAAAATTGTGGAGAAATTTATTCTACAAAATTTCTATGTGGACTCATAAATAGCTACAAAGTTTCCCATTTGTAAGCCCCTTTGTTCCATTATTGTGGACTCATAAATAGTTGCTGAATGGTATAATTTCTATGTGGCTTTGATGGAACAAAAAGTTTGATAAAAATTGAATAGCTTAGGTTTCCTCCATGTAAACGAAAAATGTCAGCTTGCAAGTTCACCCACGATCCAAGGACTTCTTTATTTGAAAAGCTCAAGCCCAACTTATATAAATGAGTCAAAGATTACCTCGAGTATCGAACAATACCAAACGAGCCCGGAAACTTAGTTCAATTTGTTCATTTAGCAAACAAACCAACTAACCAAGTATGATTGAGCTCTAAATTTTTCTAAGTTAACATATCGGTTCGCTTGTAGTTGTTTTCCTATCGGGCTAGTTTTTGCTTATGAACGTGCAGCCCCATTACAAGACCACAGAACTTAGGTAAACAAATCAGCTTTAACAAGTTTGTAGTCAATTTTTTTTTCAACAACTCATTGGTTCGAACCCTAAACCCCGTACAAAGAAAAAAAAACCGTACATTTTTTCTTCAACAAAATATCAATTTCTTAAAAATAAAAAAAAACATTTTTTTTTTCAAGAACATAGTAGTAAATCCACTGTTGGTGGGTTGTAAATTTTGAAACAGAAATCTAAAAAAATGGAGAGAGATTTTGACCCGCTGGTTCGAACCCTAAACCCCTAACTGGTTCGAAACCCTAACTTCAATCTGAACGAGGGAGGGAGAGAGAGAGAGATACCTTCGATCTTCGGTTCTTCTTCGTGAATTTGAGTATGGTTTGTCATCTTCGATCTAAAGAGCTGCGAAAAAAAACCCTAACGCGTTAGCGGATATAGAACAGAATAGGAAGACAGATTTAGTGAGAGGGTTCGAGAAGAGAGAGAGAGGGAGGGAGGACCTGTTCTTCTTCGTTCTTCGTTCGTGTTCTGAATCGCCTTCCCTTTCTCTCTCTACGTGTGTTCACGTGGAATGAAGGAAAGGCCACGGAGACCCCTGTTTGTTCTGACCCGTTTTCATATACCTGGGGCTATTTGAGTGATTTTGACCCGCGGATTAGGCGTTTTAGATCTTGGCCGTTGGATCTAATCCAACGGCTACGGAGGAGGTCCGCATTTTTGGCTAACTTGCGGTGGTCCGTCTAAGAGCTGGACCGTGTATATATATATATAGTGTTTTTTTTCACGGAGCCTCCGTGAACATCCTGTTCATGGAGCTGTTCAATCTCGCACGTCCATTTCGGTTTTGGACGATCCAGATTTTAATAAGACTTTATGAGAAAAAGTTAATCACAATCAATTATTATCGGTCATAATTGATTTTCAATCGGATCGTCCAAAAACACTTTGGATGGTCGCGATTGAGCTCCGTAACTTTCTTCTTTACGCAACAGCTGTAAAGAAGATTTCCTCATATATATATATATATAGTCCCCACTAAGGGATCCATCGTTTTTTTTAAAATGCGTACTATTCATTTCTGTGGTGATAAAGTCATATGCATGTTCAATATGCTAAAAAGATAAAACAAATGTTGAGGGTTGTTTTCCTGGACCACATTCGTAAGAAAAACAAGTGAACGAGTCATGATTCATCTCACAGGTTATCAAAATTTCTATGATGTCCGAGTGTGGTATTGGTGCATCATGCCCCCATTTAATATGGACCATTAGATTAGGTTTTAGGTTAATTTGGGCCCTTGGATCAAAACCATCTCCTAAAAGTAAGGTGGTTTTTCATTTTTTCAGCCATTATACTTACCATGAACACTGGCTCTTCCTACCATATTTTATGCTGATACTTACCACAAAATAAGGCATACTTACCACAACTAAAAGCTGTACTTCAACGTTTTTAGGTGTTTTCAAAAAAATTTTAAGAGAGAGGGGGATGGATCCAAGGGTTAATAGGAGAGAGGGGGATGTATCCAAGGGTTGAGATTGAAAGAAGAGATCTAAAAGGGTTTAAAAAAAACGGAAACATGATGCCCCAATACCGCTTTGGGGCATGGCCTAGCCGGACGTACATGGACATCAAAGTGATGCTTCAGAGTGTTCATTACCCGTGAGTTCTTCTGACAAACTCAATGGGCCAATGAAAAAAAATGACAAAATCTGATAAGAACGGTATTGTGATGAATATTGTTTGTTCTTCTCATTGAAAATCACGGAAGGATACAACCATACATATAGGAAAAGATAAACATGGAAGGAGAATAATTATCCTATAACTATGGCAGTGATTGATCCTAATTTGATTGTTGCCAAGTAGAGTGAGCCAGCCCTTGATTTCCGTTGATATGGTTTCCGCTAATACTCCCCCTCAAGGTGGAGCATGGAGGGACGTAATGCCCAGCTTGGAGGTCAAAAGGCGAAAATGTTCAACACCCAAGGCCTTTGTGAAATTATTGGCCAATTGATCAGCGGAGGCAATGTGATGAAGTCGAAGAAGACCTTGTTGGACCCTTTCACGCACAAGGTGGCAGTCAATTTCAATGTGTTTGGAGCGCTCATGAAAAACCGAATTCCGGGCGATGTGCAAGGCTGCCTGGTTGTCGCAATAGAGGGTGATCGGGAATGAGGATTGAACCGCTAAATCGCGTAGTAAAGTGCGAAGCCATAATAATTCGCAAATAGAGTATACCGAGCCCCACAAGTTGAAAGAGTATGGTAACCACCCCAAATATCAACAAATATACGAGCAAAAGGAACATCACTTTTATTGAGATTTAAAGCAAAAGGTAGTTTAATATGTTTTCCACGTAAACAGGCATCACAGGGAGAAATATTATTCTTGCGGCAAATGAAAGAAGGTGGTAAACTGGTGGGTGCGGGGTGACCTAATCGTTGGTGCCATAAGGTGGGATCATCTGACGGAGTTGCAAGGGCGACGGAGGACGAGGTGCGGAGGTAGTACAAGCCATGGCGTGCCTCACCCGCTCCAATCACAGTCTTTGATTTGAGGTCCTGAAAGAGACAAAAAATAGGAAAGAAAAAAACAATGCACTTAAGATCACGAGTTAATTTCTGAACAGATAATAGATTGAAACGAAAACTGGGACATGTGATACATCAAAAAGAGTGATAGAGGTGGTGACATTTATATCTCCTGTATGGGAAACGATATGGGTGGAGCCAGAAGCGGACCGGACTGGCAAAATATTATCAGTAGCTGTATATGAGTTAAAAAGAGATAGGTGAGGCGTCATGTGAGAGGATGCCCCACTATCAATGATCCATTCATTTGAAATAAAATCGGTATTACCAGTAAAAAAAGCAGATGGATTATCGTAAAAATCAGATGCTTGGGTTGCCTTGGCGAGACTTGAGTGAGAGGTGAACTCCATGACCGAAGGTTGTGCTGCATAATAAGACCGGCCAGATGATTGATTTGAGAGGCGATTGAAGAACCAATCTGGATATCCATTGAGCTCAAAACAGCCCGACTTGTAGTGACCCGTTTTGTTGCAATGAGTACATAGGGCGTTCGGGTCTTTGCTGGGTCGAAGTTGTTGGTCGCACTGTGGAGCTTGCTGTAGTTGGCGTGGCGGGTTGATGCGTGTAAGAGGCGGCTGCCGAGTGGGTTGTTGTTGTCGGCACTGAGGTGCAGCATAAATGGGCTGCGAAGGTTGGCTCAAATGTTGGACCCGTGTTGGATTTTGCGAAAAAGCGCGCTGATTTTGCGAGTTTCGCTGCTATCCATTGTTGGGTTTAGGCCGATTTTGCTGGTTGTGAAATTTCTGACTCACCATTGCCGAGTCTTCTTGTATGGGCTGAATAGTGGGGACGGATTGGGAGATTTTGGTTTGTTCTTCCGAGATTAATAAGCCATGGACTTTTCCAAGATCGGGAATCGGGTCCATGGCAAGGATCTGAGTGCGAAGGACCCAATATGGTTCGTTGAGGCCCATCAAAAGTTGATATACACGTTCATTAGATACTCTTTTATGCCATGCTCTAGCGGTACCACACGTACATTCCGGAAGTGGTTCAATACCATCAAGTTTATCCCAAAGAGTTTTGAACGTGTTATAGTAATTGGTGATATCAAGATTACCTTGTTGAAGGTTGTTGGTTTCCCTTTGAATTTTGAAGATGGTAGCATTATTGCCTTGAGTGAATCTTGACTCCAGATCACGCCATAATTCATATGGCGTTCGACAACTCGCTAGACTTGGGGTGATTGTGTTGCTTATGCTATTAAGCATCCATGAGAGAACCATTGTTGATACGCGTTTCCAAAGGGACTGAATATCTGGGTCTGTTGGGCACGGCAATGAGTTGTCGATGAAGCATAATTTATTTTTCGCGCAAAGAGCCATGGTGATGGCGCGACTCCAGGAGCCATAGTTGGTGTGGGTCAAGGCAATATCAACAAGGGGAGTGCGGGGATGATCGGCGGAGTGTAGGAAATAGGGAGAAGAAAGGTCAGAGATTAATTTCTGAACCTTTTCTTGAGCATCGGCCATGTCCGGAAAGATGGACAGAAGGTTGAGGCTGTCGTGTTCTTCCAGCTTGTGGTGGATGTTGTTTTATGTGGAAGAAGGAGAGCAAGGACGTGAACAACCATGCTCTGATACCATGATAAGAACGGTATTGTGATGAATATTGTTTGTTCTTCTCATTGAAAATCATGGAAGGATACAACCATACATATAGGAAAAGATAAACATGGAAGGAGAATAATTATCCTATAACTATGGCAGTGATTGATCCTAATTTGATTGTTGCCAAGTAGAGTGAGCCAGCCCTTGATTTCCGTTGATATGGTTTCCGCTAATAAAATCGATGTAATCGTATCGAGATTCTTTATTTAGATTTTTATATGTTTTTTGCCGATCCAAAAAAAACAAGGGCCAATGAAAGAGAAAGGAGGAGGATATTACCCTTCCAACAGTGTGGCATGACCGTGAACCCTCCCTAAACTTAGGGGTGGAGCCATACAAGGGCCGGAGTCATGGGCGGAGGGATGTTGAAACAAGTGGGTCACCCTGGCTAGCTCCAATTTTTCACCAGGTTTTTTTTTTTTTTCTTTTACTTCACATCCAAAGTCTACTTATTTGGGATTGTGAAATCCTGTAGTGCAAGGTCCTGCAAGGCACCCTATACAATGAATAGTTGAGATATGATTTTTAATTATGACCAGTAAGAATCATTTATTACCGGTCATAATTTATTTTTAATATGGACCGTTGATTGATGAGATCAACGGCTGTGTGTCATCCTATACATGCACTATACGAGGGTGCACTACAGTACCCTCGGATCCACTTATTTGACCCCACTTTTAATTTCTAATTTTCCCTGGCCATATTGAAGTTCTGGTACTTGGAAAACCAAGGGTTGTAAAAAGAAACTCTCTACTGAGGTTCTTCCACAGAAATTCCCAAACTTTGTTCGTCTAAAAAGAAAGAAACTCCCAAACTTCATGTTAGAATATTGTAATAATATCGTAATCATATCATGATTTGATTACGATATGATTACGATCTCCGTTATTACGATTTGATTATAATTAGTTAATTAGGATTATTTCCTTTCTATAATTATGTCTCTTCCCCATGTATAAATAGATGACCCGTTGTATAATTTTATTCATTCAATCAAATACACATTTTCTCATCTTCGTTTTATTCTAACATGGTATCAGAGCTAAGGTTTATTTAACCTCGCTCTCTCCCCACCGCTTCGCTTCTTTGCCACCAATTTGCTTCCGCGCTATCATCACTTACCAACGTCACCATCTCGCCCTTCAAATTCGTCATTACCCAAACTCTCGAACCACTGCAAAAAGAAAAATACCAAACCCATTGTTCACCACTCCCACTGCCATTACTTTTGCCAATCACCGAAATTATCATCTAATGCCTTGATCATCAGAGCATCCAAACTCTCTCTGTCCAAAACCACAAGTGAAACCAATGTCCATCTTATCATTACACCCATTGATAAAAATACCCACTGCGTATCCAGATTTTTTTTTGGGGTAAGTTGAAACTTTTATAAAGCAAACCAACCAAAATCAATTAGAGGTCAAAACCTCAGTACAATCAGACCAAGCCTAACAAGCTAGGAAAAGTAAAAAAACACATGAAAAAAGCAATTACATAGGACCGAATATCCTAGAGCTAAGCAACAAGAGACTGATTTGCATTGCTTTTCTGAACATTCTTCCACGAGCATAAGCGGCCTCGAACTTTCTCGATAATCTGGGACCCCAAAGTTCGGGCAGGCACACTAACCCCTTGAAATTGCCGTCGATTACGTTCCCTCCAAATCCAATAAATTGAGGCAGCGATGGAGAGTTTATTGACACGATTTGAACAAGAATTAGAAGATCTGTGAGTGTACATCCAGTTCAGTTCATTAGTCAGACCAAAACAAGGGCGTTGAATGTTGTTCTTGCGAAGCAACATTTGCCAAACCATCTGCGAATATGAGCACTCAAAAAACAGATGTTCGTGAGACTCCTCCACGTCTTGACAGAGCAGGCACACCCCATCAACTTGTAATCCCCAACTGTTAAGTCTATCCTTAGTAGACAACCTCCCCAGAATTGCAAGCCACTCGATAAAAGACCAACGAGGAACATGATTTGGAAACCAAACACACTTAGACCAAGGAACCACTGGAAATTTGGTACGTAGAGCATTCCAAGCTGACTTAGTCGTATACACCAACCACCGCTTATTATTCCAAACCAATCTCGTTAATCCCAATCTCAATCTCGTTCTTATGGTGACGATTGGTCCGCTGATTTGATCCCACAAGCACCTCCCGTGGTACAAAATTCCCCCCCCCCCCCCCCCCCCCAGTTTTCCGTTGGTGAATCTCGTTTCTTTCTCATAGAGCAATCTGATATGACCCCATAGCTCCGCTGCATTCTGGAAGGTCTCAAGCAATATCCTCCTTCAACTCAATTCACCAAAAGTGATCTGCCATCCGTATTTGCAGACATTCTCTCCAAATCTGGTATTTTTTCCAAGTTTGGTAAGCATTCTACTGCCTTGTCTGCTGCCCCAGGTACATCCTCATGGTTCTTTGATTCAGCTTGTTGCAATCATATGACATCTGATTCTACTATTTTTTTCCTCAAAATCGCATGCCTCTCACACTCCAGCCATCCAAATAGCTGATGGTTCTCACATACATGTCAGCCATATCGGTCATATCTCTACGTCCACCATATCCCTATCTGATACATATTTGATCCCTAAACTTACATTGAATTTAATATCTGTTGGTCAATTATGTGAACTTGGGCTTAATGTTATCTTTTCTGCTCCTGTTGTCATGTGCAGGATCCTCGGACTGGAAAAACTCTTGGGATAGGCCGTAAAGTTGGACGCCTGTATGAGCTCATCAATCTTCATATTCCATCTCAGTCCTCATCTTTCAAATATGTACGTACCTCCTGCTCTTTCAGTGAGTCCTTCCCAATGTTCAGTTATGTCTAACTCTTCTAATTCTCTTAGTATTTGGCATTCTCGTTTAGGTCATACATCCTTTGGTCGAATACGTACCCTAGTTTCAGGTGGACACCTAGGATTTGTTAAAGATGAACATGTGGATTGTCTTTCTTGTCAACTTGTTAAGCAACTAGCACTGCCATTTCCTCATAGTGACTCTTTTTCCTTTGCTCCTTTTGATTTAGTTCACTCTGATATTTGGGGAACTTCCCCAAACACCACCATGGGCGGATCCAAATATTTTGTTATTTTCGTAGATGACTTTCTCGTTTTACATGGTTATATCTCATGAAAAATAGATCTAAATTACAACAAATTTATTATGATTTTTCCAAAATGGTTCAAACTCAATTTTCACTGCCAATCAAAGTTTTTTGTGCTGATAATGCCATGGAATATAAAGAAACAAGTTTTTTGAACTTTCTTCGTCAAAATGGCACCTTAACTCATAGGTCTTGTCCTGGCACATCTCAACAAAATGGTCGTGCTGAGTGTAAACATAGACACATCCTTGATACTATTCGTGCTCTTCTTATAGATGCTTCGTTCCTAGAGCGACTTTGGGGGGAAGCCGCTCTCACCGCCGTTTATACCATTAATCGGGTTCCCTCCCCTACCATTGGCAATCAATCGCCTTATGAACGATTATATGGTATATTGCCTGCCTATAGTCTTCTTAAGGTTTTTGGATGTGCTTGTTTCGTTCTATTACAACCCCATAAGCGTATAAAGGTAGAACCACGTGCTCGTCTTTGTTGTTTCTTAGGGTATTCGATTGAGCACAAAGGCTATAAATGTTGGGATCCCTCTCCCCAACGTCTTCGTATTTCTCGGCACGTCATATTTTGGGAACAAAAAATGTTCTCTTCCATGTCTAAGTTTCACTTACCGGCTGTGTCTACTTCATCTTTCTTCACTGACCCTTCTCTAGATATATTTCTTGATGATGTTGATACAGGTTCTTCTGAGCTCTCCTCTACGGTCTATCCCGAGGCGCCAATTCTGTCTGATGATCCTATTCCTGCACCTCCTAGCCCTTCTCTAAGTGAGCCTCCTTCACCCCCTGACTCATCTCTTCCAGCATTCCTCCCATCTACTTCATCTTTCTTCACTGACTCTTCTCTAGATATATTTCTTGATGATGTTGATACAGGTTCTTCTGAGCTCTCCTGTACGGTCTATCCCGAGGCGCCAATTCTGTCTGATGATCCTATTCCTGCACCTCCTAGCCCTTCTCTAAGTGAGCCTCTTTCACCCCCTGACTCATCTCTTCCAGCATTCCTCCCATCTACCTCCACATTCACCCACGATACTACCGTCCCTCTTCGTCATTCTGATCGGGTAAGACAAACTCCTGCTTACCTTCGTGATTTTGTTTGTTCTTCTACTGTTCTTTCGTGTCATGAACCTCGCTTTTATCGTGAGGCCAGTACTAATCCTGTTTGGCAGCAAGCAATGGCAGCAGAATTGCAAGCTTTGACTAACACTCATACCTAGGATTTGGTTGATCTTCCGCATGGCAAGATAGCTATTGGTTCTAAGTGGGTCTTGTAGACACCCCAATTTGGCCTAACGATTATTTCAAGTCCCACCTTGGGACCATCCCGATGATGAAATGAATACAGTGATTGCTGATTGCCCTCCTTGAGAACCTTAGGACTTTCGGTAAGAGCTTTGAGCCACTTAGAGGACCCAATCAGAGCCATACAGCCTTTCAGACAGAAAATACAGAAGCCTAGGAGAATCCATCTGTCGGCCGTAACATCGATCTCACGGCTTTAACATCATTTCCTCACCCGAGCAACCTGTTGCTGGCAAAATCTCCCTGAGAGATCAATCCCTCGGCCGCAAGATCTATCCTTCGGCCGAGACATCCATTCCTCGGCCGTGTAATCTATTACTCGGCCGCCAGATCGTCCTTTTTCCAGACTCTCGAACGTTCTGTCGATTGTTTGATCCAACTACACTACCTCTCCGATGCGTTCGGGCCACGTTCAGAGATTACGACGTAGAGTTAGAGGTGCATTGCAATTGCAATCATGCCATTTGATTGGCCGGAGTGAGTCACCAATTGCCTATATAAAGGGCCTTTGGACTCCGAAAATATACACACGAAATTCATTAGAGAATACACTCTCTCAAGCCACGAAACTCTGTCAAAATACCCTCTCAATCCCCCTCTTCAAAAGCCCTAACCTCCCGAAGGCAGCCGTCAATCCGGCGATCAAACCCCGAAGTTCAAACCCTAACCCTAGGGTTTTCAATCAAGCAATCAGTCAATCACACCCTATCCGAGGCAAATCAAGCAACTGAGGGATCAAGGTGGTGAGGCCCAACGGCCTCTGGTTTGTTTTATTTATCGCTCTTATACTTAATCATAGCTTTCTCATTATCTGTTAATCGCATAGTTTGGTGTGAGGAAGAACACCGACCGGGGCTTCGATCCCCCGGCCGGTACATAAAACCAGGAGGATCCCTCGGCTGTGACATCCATTCACCGGCCGCGGGATCCATCTCCCTGGGACAGCTTTGCTTTGTTCTGCTTTCTTGATGCATGCCTTATTTATCGCATTGGCTCACCCTTTACTGCTTAAAGGATTAATTAAACAGACTATGTGGAATTAAATAAAGCATCTACATGTCTTATGTTGAACGATTATGGGTCAGTCTCACGACTGGGCAAAGAGGGGTGCCTAACACCTTCCCCTTATTGTACTTTTGGCTCCCGTGTCCAGAATCTCTATCTATTTTCCCAGTTTTAACAAACTGGGTGGCGACTCTATTTTGATGATAACCGCTATCATGTGGTGATGTTCCTAGCCATGGGAATGTCCATGGTTTTGGTTTACGAAGCAAGCAACCAATCGAGCAAACAAACATGATCAATCTGTATGGCGATGCCCCGTTTGGGAGGTGTCTACAGGTCTACAAAATTAAGACCCGTTCCGATGATTCTATTAAGCGCTATAAAGCCCATCTAGTGGCTAAGGGCTTTACGCAAGAATATGGCATTGACTATGAAGAGACATTTGCTCATGTTGCTTGTCTTACCTTTGTTCGGAGTTTACTTGTTGTTGCTACTGTTCGCAAATGGGGGTTATATCAGATGGATGTCAAAAATATTTTCCTCAATGGTGACCTTATTGAGGAAGTTTATATGCAACCTCGCCCGGGGTACGATCATCCTCCACACAAGGTTTGTAGATTTCGACGTGCTCTCTATGGTCTCAAACAAGCTCCTCGCGCTTGATTTGCCAAATTCAGTTCTACCATTCAAGCATACGGATTTTTCTCTAGTCCTTATGATTCAGCGCTCTTTATACGTCACTCTTCCCAAGGCATCACTCTGCTTCTTCTCTATGTGGATAATATGATTATTACTGGTGATGATATGGCTGGTATTTCTGATCTCAAACTTTTTTTTAGCAAAAGTTTTGAGATGAAAGATTTGGGTTCTCTTAGTTACTTTCTTGGGTCTTAAGATCTCTTCTGATACTAGTGGACATTATCTCTCTCAGGCTAAGTACACGTCTGACCTTCTAGCACGTGCTGGTCTGACTGATAGCAAAACGGTGTCAACTCCACTTAAGCCCAATGCTCGTTTGACTCCCCTAGATGGCACATTACTTTCTGATCCCACACTTTATCGCCAGCTGGTTGGCAGTCTTGTTTATCTCACTGTTACTCGACCGGATATAGCCTATGTTGTTCATCTGATTAGTCAGTTTTTATCTGTCCCTCAATCCATTCATTATGCTGCTGTACTACGGATTCTTTGTTATATCAAGGGCACCATGTTTCATAGACTTCATTACTCTACCAACTCTTCTCTTGAGTTGCATGCTTATTCGGATGCTGATTGGGCTGGTGATCCTACTGATTGTCGTTCTACTACAGGCTTCTGTTTCTTTCTCGGCGATTCTCTTGTCTCTTGGCGCAGCAAAAAGCAGACAGTTCCAGCTTGTTCCAGCACTGAGGCTGAATATCGAGCTCTTGTTGATACTACACAAGAGCTTCTTTGGCTTCGTTGGTTGCTTACTGATTTAGGTGTCACGCACTCGTCGGCCACAGTCCTACATTGCGATAATCGCAGTGCTATTCAGATTGCTCATAATGATGTCTTCCATGATCGTACTAAACACATTGAGATTGATTGTCACTTCGTGCGTCAACATGTGGTTGGTGGTACTGTTCGCCTTCTTTTTGTATCCTTCGCTGATCAAACCGCCAACATCTTTACCAAGGCGTATCCTCCCAGATGTTTTCATGATTTAGTTTTCAAACTCAAGTTGGTCTCCGCTCTACCTCCTTGAGTTTGAGGGGGGCTGTTAGAATATCGTAATCATATCATGATTTGATTACGATATGATTACGATCTCCATGATTACGATTTGATTGTAATTAGTTCATTAGGATTATTTCCTTTCCATAATTATGTCTCTTCCCCTTGTATAAATAGATGACCCATTGTATAATTTTATTCATTCAATCAAATACACATTTTCCCATCTTCGTTTTATTCTAACACTTCACTTGTTCTTATTGGCGTACATGGACTCACCAATCGCCATTTATCCACGGAACAGCAGAGGTAAGAACGTCCTATCTTTCTCCTCTCGGCACGACCAAAACACTACTAGAGTTTAACCTTGTACTAGAGTAATGTTAGTAATCGAATGTGTGATGAATGGATGCATAACAGTCGTGTCTATAGATAAAGATATTTTTGATAGGATTATAAACGAGACTATCATGCATCATTTTCGAAGTATTGAAAAGTCATAAGGGTCAATTGAAAGCAAAGCTGGGTATATTTATTAATATACATCTACTTTTTGATTTACTTGTTAATCTAATTGTTTCTTTCTCTTAGCAAATAGGAAAAAAGAATCGCACCTAGTTCTAAATTTTGAGCCCACAAATCGAATATCCTGGCTCTTCCCTGTTCCCAACTCAAATTAATCAAATCATGCATAATGCTATATATTATTTGAAGCTATAGTAAATCTATTTTATCGATGGGATCAGACAGCAAAAGAGAAGATTGTGATGATCCATTGGCCATGCAAATGGGCAAAGGTAGAATTAGTTGTAGAAAATTAGAGGTTGGTCCCATTTTTTAGGTTTGGTTTCATCCCAATCCTGAAAATTGTTATCGAACCTAGATAAGCTCGGTTATGTTAATGACTTTTTTGCCCCACCAAGATCAACTCCATGAGCAGACGTAAAAGCTGAGAACTCCCTCTCCTCTCTAGCTCTCTCTCTCTCTCTAAACACACACCAAACACCGCCGCCGCTGTCATCGTCTCCTTTCCGATGAGAATTCGCGTCTTGCCGCCGTCGCCGTCACGTTCTTGCCGGAGTAGGTATCTCCGCGACCTTCCTCGTTGTGGTCGTCTCCCATTAAAATTTGGTCGTCTCCCATTGAGATATAAGTTTTCACATAGCTCCGGATGTTGTGATCGTACAGGTTCAAATCCCTTGGGGATTTCATAGAATATTAGGTGGACTCGATCTACTGGAAAGGGTACATGAAGAAAACCTAGAATACTCCATTTTGCATAAAATTCACGCGCGAGGAGACATTTTGCAGTTGGTCTAAAATTCACGGCCGCTGACTTTCTTCATAATCGACATTTTGCAGTTGGTCTACAAAAATTGTGTTTGTATGGGTAGAAACAGGGCCGGCCCTGAGATTTTCGGGGCCTAAGACGAACGTAAATAATGAGGCCCTTAATAAAATTTACGAAAATAAAATAATAAGTAGATAAATGATTTTTTTCAAAGCCAAATGCATGTATTCGACAAAGGAAAAAACCCATGCAAATACTAATTTCTGATCCTGTTTTTTTTCCTTTGATCTCTAATTCATCTCCTTCCATTTTATTGTGTGTTCATGGAGATTAGAGCTGTAAGGGTAAAATATGCATAAAACTTATCGAGGAACCCACCACATAGGATCATTTTTCAAGGGGCTCTACATGAAGATAGCCGCCCGTGATCTGCATTTTCTTTTTTCTTTTTTGTGTTCTCTGATTGAGCAAGTCAGGTTGGGCCCAACTTTTGGGCCTGTGTGTCCCTTAAGCGATAAATATGTGGTTTAGGTATTAAAATGGGCCTCTAATGTTGCTATACCTAAAAAGATTGGACATATATAATAGGTACCCAAAAAAGTAGGAGGTCCTAATTTCTACACATTTTTGGGGGGCTTAAGGCGCCGGCCTCTTGGGCCTTAGCCCAGAGCCGGCCCTGCACCTTTCTATCTCCACTGGAAAGTTGTCAAAGATCGTTTACTTATTATTATTAAAGAAGACTTTTAGTAGTATTGATATCCAAACACAACTTCGGGTAAGATTGGATGACCAACCATAACAATTTTAGTTAGACATGATCGGAAAAATTCCTGCCTAGTGGAGTCAGGCAAGAGGGTTTTCCTACCTGCTAGAGATGAATGAAACGGGGCCTAATCACATGATCTCTAGGCCTTGTTCTTCTTTACTTTTTGAAATATTTTCTTATTCTATTTTTTTTTTGTATTTTGTTAATTTTGCGTCAAACTTTTGTGGATTATTGATTCGTTTCGACGAGAAGAATCGAAAAAGTAAATTTTATTTTTTACTTTTACCCCAATACTTTTGAAAACATCAAAGATAAAGACCAAAAAGTCAACTTTTGGGGCTTTAACTTGGATATTTCCAAAAATATCTCGGTAAAAGTAAATTTTTTTGGATTTTCCGATTCCTCTCATCGAGACAAATCAATAATCCACAGAATTTTGGTGCAAAACTAACAAACACAAAAAAAAAAAAAATCGAATAAGGACAAAACATTAAAAAGCCCCAATAAGCTTAGGAAAACAAAGCCTGAGTGGTCTTTGGACACCGCCACATTGTGTCCCAACACCCTTTTCCTCCACACATTTTCATTGGATCCATACATATAGCACTGAGATCCACACAAATGTATGGTGAAAAGGGAGTAGAGACACCACGTGACAATACCAAAAACCACACAACAATTTTTTCGATCTCTAGACACTCGTCATGACAAGCTTGGGTCACCACATAATCTCAATCCCATCTTGGACTTGGTGATAAGAAACCGATAAATTAGGATTTACCTACCTAGCATGAGTTTATTGAAACATTGCCTAAAAGACTTGAAGCTATGTGCAGTACTGTGCTCCTTGTCTTCAAAATCATATGAGAATGCCCTTAATCTTGAATTCGACTATTAAATTCCATTCTATAATATTCTCCAGGAATTGTTCTTTTGGAAATTAAGAATTGAGCTTTCTTGGATACAATGCATATGGAAGGGAGAAAGTAGATTCCTGTTTTAGTGCCTCTTAGTTTACTTTAGTTTTTAATTCGACCCTTAACTTTTTGAATTAGCGGTCGGTTCAGATATATTTGTTTTTGTTTTTTGTTTTTTCAGGTGAACCACCACTTTGTTAGCAAATGGGGGATCCTGCTAATCCTCACAAGTCAGCATATATGTGTGTTGTCCCTTATTCGGACTGTTCAAATAATGATTTGGATTTTAAGACCTCTTCCTTGGAAAAGTTTTTTTTTTTTTTTTTTTTAAATTCAGACCATCCAAAACACTTTTAGACGGTTCGGATGAGGGACAATACATATGCTGACCTTTGAGGTCAACATGATCCTCGGGTTGCTTCGTTAGAATGCAATAGAATCACTGCAAGAACAACTTGTGATCTCGCCCTTTAGATCACAACACCTTCGCTCTTGTTAGAAGTTAGATAAAGGCTCTCAGTCCTTCAATGTTGGATGTCGACAAGTCTTGGTACGACCGCTTTCGTACCTCATGCCTTGAGGATTTTCGCCTAGCGCAAAAAGTGCTAAACAGAAGGTCACAGAAGGTCTCTTCAGTGGTAGAGGTGGTGGTGGTGGTGGAGGTCCTAGAGTTCGTGGTGGTGGAAGAAGATGTCGTGATGGTGGTGGTTATGGAGGTCGTGGAGATTGTACTGGTGGTGGAGGGGATTTAAGAGGAGGGGTATGTTGGGAAATATAGAGGGATTTATTGGGTTGTATTTAGTAGATTTGTTAAAATAAAAAAGGGTTATGGGTTGTATCTAGAAATAGGGCTGTATTAAGAAAATAAAGGGTTATTGATAGAAATACCCGATAGGAAATTGATACGTAAGGGTTAATTAGAGATTACCCACTTAGACTATTACCTCTTTACACATCACGCCATTCACCTAAAGAATCCTATTCATTGCTCCCTTAATCTTTTATTAAGTATTACTTAGCCTCTTGTGTCACTCTTCCGTCATATTTGAGCGTTAGAGTCTAATATGATATGTAGATGTGAGTAATTTATGACCAAAATATGTCTTTATATAGCAATTTCTATGGCTTATTCTTTCTACTCCCTCTGTTCTTTTTTAAATGTTCACTATGATTCTGCGTGCCATTTCAATTGCCTATATCTTTTAATGTATATTGCTAAAAATATACAATATGAATCTTGTTTGATAGATCTTAATTACTTCTATAAGACAATGATTTTAAGAACATACAACATAATATACGTCGAGAGATATAAACTATTGAAAATGATACGCAGAACCGTAATGGACACTTAAAAAGAGACAAAGGAAGTACAATATATAAATTTCCATTACTTATTTTTTTAAGTATATCCTCTAATTCAAAGAACATGGTTTTCTTTGTCATTTATTTGTTCTTTGGGGCTCATTACGACTCTAATTTTTATGATATTAATGTTTATATGCATTAAAATATGACTCATAAAAGAAATTTTATACTACTATCTTGTATAAAGGGACATTTTTGTCATAAATTAGTCACATGTGCGTGTCATATCAGAGCCTAACACTCAAATCTAGACAAAAGAATAACAAAATGGGCTAAGTGATACTATATGATAGATTGAGGGGGCAAGTTGTAGGATTTTTTAGATGAAAAGGTAAAGTGAAAAATAGTGATGTGTAAGGGGGTTATATGTAATTAACCCATACTCTAACAGTTCAACGATTGAAAAAGGGTGCGGGTATTTGCAGCCCTATATTTTCTCCCTTAACCCATTAAAAATTTTCAACTATCGAAATATGTTTCGACAGTTAGTTACCGAAATTGAGATACATTTTCGACAATTAGTTACCGAAATTGAGATACATTTTCAGCATCCAATTACCGAAATATATGTTTCTTGTTTTTGTTGTATGCATTTCCGACACGTAGTTACCGAAATATAATTTTGTTTTCAACAGCTATTTACCAAAATGTATGTTCGGCAGTTGTTTACCAAAGGTTGAACATATTTTGACATGTAGTTACCGAAATATAATCTTCGAAAATTTTTAACGGGCTATGGGAGAAAATACGGGGCTACGAATAGTCGTCCCCTTGAAAAAAGCGTTATCTTACCGTTGTGAGGTTAAGGACCAAGCGCAGGGGCGTTTTGGCGGATTAAAAAAAAAAAAAAAAAGGTTAAAGACCAAACGACGGGACTCAAGGATTGGGTGACAATGGGATTGGGACATGCTGTCAAGCAGGGTCCATGACAACGTGGCTTATTGTCGTCCATGGTGGTATTTGTTAGAAGAAATTAAATAGCTATCCTGTTTCGTAGACTTATTTAGGTGCTTATCCTACTAAGTTTGAATACTTAAGTCGACATCCTGAAATTTAAATAATAGTTAAAACACACTTAATCATGACAAATACAGAAATCATGACAAATACAAGAATTATGGCAAAGTCATCCGGAATCATGACAAAACCATCCGGGATGTAAAACTAACATAAAAAGTTAGTTTAAGGTCCTAAAATTCTTTACTATATAGGTAAAGGAATTCGGGATGTAAAACCAACTTTTTATGGTAGTTTTACATCCCGAATTTCTTCACCTATATAGTAAAGAATTTTAGGACATTAAACTAACTTTTTATGTTAGTTTTACATCCTGAATTTCTAACCCTATATAGTAAAGAATTTTAGAACCTTAAACTAACTTTTTATGTTAGTTTTACATCCCGGATGATTTTGTCGTGATTCCGGATGATTTTGTCATGATTGCCGCTGCGCGGACCAAATTAAATAAGGGATATTGACTTTGTCCAACAAAGTCAATATCCCTTATTTAATTTGGTCCGCGCAGCGGCAGTATTAAAATGTAAAAAATTATTAAGGGTTAAATGGATATTATTTAAATTTCAGGATGAAAACATAAGTTTTCAAACCTACAAGGATATTAATGTACGATGGACCCCTATTTAAGTTCCCCTATTTGTTAATACTTCTTCGTCAATTATGCAAGTTCACCAGGTTTGGGTTTTGGCTCTTGGATTTGATCAATCTTGACGATAGGTTTTCAAGCTCTCCAACATCATCGATCGATGGCGACGTCTGCAGCGGATCCGGTGGTGTTCCTTCAGTCCACGGCGGGAACTAGCTTCTACTCAGGGCAGACCTGGTCCACCCTCCTTCATGAGTGTGTTTGGTGGGTTTGACTTCGGTGCTGATTTGTTGCAGATTTTCTTTGTTTTTTTTGTTGTACTTCTTTGTTTTTTCAGACCGATGGAGTTCCGGTCCTTTCTATTTCGATTGTTATATACAAATCGAGTTTACTTCTGGTAAAAAAAAAAAATGCAAGTTCACCATGATAAGAAGTGCGATTTTTAGAATAGGGAAAAAACTCAACGTATAATTTTTTTTAAAAAAAAATTTCAAGCAAATTTAAAGAACTAATTAAGATCTTTAATTACTTTGCATGAAAGTACTTTGCGGACAGAGGGGTACAATTTCAACTAATTCCTGAGAAAAAAAGAGAAGGACGTAGATTGCCAAAGGGAGACATAACAACTACGTACAAAAGATCATACAGCTTTTATCAACACAATCACACTATAATTGTTGGCTATTACAAGCATATAAAGCTTGAGAGAATCACAACAAATATTACAGCTTCCAATAACTAGTTCAATAGAAATTCGATATTTACAAAAGTATAGAGATTTCACGTCAACCCCTGTGATGAAGCAGAAGGGGATTTTTTGGGCTGAAGATGCTTGATACGTATGTGAAATAGATCATCTCAAGGAGGAGGGGAAACTGCAGTAGACAAAATAGAGTAACGGGTATGACGCAAAGAACGATGATTGGAATGGTGGCCCAAGTTAACCGTTTGTGGAGGGTAATAATCATTGCAGCTCCGAAGGCTATCATCATGGTTACTATAGACAAGAAAAGGCAAGAAAGACCGACAATCAATTTTGTTGGCAAAGAACGGAAGAAATCGTTTTCTGCATAGCGGGCAGTGAGAATGCCTAAGAATATCAACATCGAGGTGGAGGATGAGAACATTGATAATGCATTTGCCACGATAAAAATCACATATTCATTGTGGTAGAGAAACACAGGCAGGCCCGTCTTTTCATCAGTACCTCCAGGAACTATAAAAGCCGTTGAAAACATAAGGGCGGCAATGAGGGTGCCGACGACCATGCTTGATGCCGCAGTGTTCTTCATCCAACTTTCTCCCTCGTTTGCCAACTCTTTGTGTTCCTCGGTAAACAGAGCACTAGGTGTTTTGTTGGCAACATTGACTTCTGCTTTGCACTTGGGTTGCACCAGACTCTCCACCCCCTAGGATAATACCATAAAGCAAATTTGGTTAGGCTATGAATAAGAAGACTACATTTCGTTAACTAGTTAAATATTAGATGAACCGAATGAAAATATAGATAGCAATTACCTTAAACCATTGTAGTTCCCTTTGCATTTGTAGGGCTGCACCAGAGACGCGTTCAAGTTGAGAAGGAGGAGACAACTTTGCAGCTAGATGCAAAAAGTTGTTTGAAAATACATCGCGCTCACATGCCATAATGCTCTTCATTATTCCCAGTCCATGTATAAGGCTAAAAAATTTTTCTTGGCGCAGCACAATTGCAAGTGCAAAGATTGTTCTACCTTTAACACATTTTCTCCATATCATTGAATCTTTCTTCCTCCATATGACTGAAGGATCTTGCTTGGTTATTTCGACAATGAACTCCAAGATCCCATGCTGAATGGCGTCGTGGATTATTACATCTATACCGATATCATTAAGTTGTGACTCCCTCAGTTTAAAAATCTCCTTACAAATGCACCTGAGAGTTTTTAGGGCTTCATGATGCGTCAACTTTTTGTCATATATATCTGGAACTGCAATTGAAAGAGTCCATATTAAAGACAAAGTACACATTCATGCGCGGAAAAGAATTTCATCAAGAATGTCTTCCATACCAAAGTTTTTTAAAAAGCCGGAGATCAGCTCTCGGACCAGGCTTAGTACTGCAAAAATAGATGGCCATAAAACACAAGAAGATTAGCCATTGGACATTGTAGCATAGCATGTCAAAGTATCAGTTTTCACTTTATTATCAATGTTGTCTTTGTCTATTGCATCATGGATCAAACAACTACAGAAATTTCATAATAACGACTCTAGACCTAGAACAAACAGTTGTTAGAAACCTAAGAAACAGAAAAGTAAACCAACACAGAGACCAAAAGATGAATATACCCTTTGACTCTCCACCAAACAAATCCTCCAAAATCAGGAGAACTACCAACACAAGATTCTTCAACCCATTTTTCTTAAGCATTAGGTATATCCATTCACTCACAGGTTCTATATTACTGTGGGTCTCATAGTCGTACACCTGATCGTATGCATCAATGCAATTGATAAAGAAAATGAGTGTTTTGAACTAGCATTTGCGTTGTAACTGTTGAGTAGTCAAGGACAAATGGTTACCTCTTTCCAGTATATATTAAGTAAGAGAAGTGTATTTGATGTTCAAGCAACGAAAATTTTTGGCCCGGGTTTTCAAATGCTACAGGCAAGCAGAAATGTAGACAAACAGAGTCAATTTGACAATATCATAGTTTATACCCGAAAGAAAAATTACAAATCTAAGAAATAAACCTATAAATGCCTTCCTTGTGTTGACGGAGGAGCTAAGTAGTAAAAGAGAAGCAAACCCACAAATCAATTGCTAGGATTAGTGAGTCGCATAAAAGAATAGTTAAAAATATTTCACGCAAAGAAAGCTCCATGTGTGTTACTGGACCTATTGGCAGACGAAATAAAGGGCCTTGACGTTTAAAAAAAAACCTTAGAATTTCAATTTCTTGAGGGACTATTGATAGGTGCTGAAAAGCACCCATTTAATCCGCCTAATCTACGCTTTGTTGGTATATTTTAGTGTTTTGTGGTGTTTGTAGGTCTTGGAGACCGATGGGTGCAAAAACGTGCAAATTGGAAGGTCTTATGGAGGGTTGCCGCGAAGATTGGCTAGCATTTATTCGGTGGAGAAAACAAAATAGCAATAGAATTGGGCTTATGAATTTTGCTCCTGTTATCCACGTGGGCTTGGAAGTGAAATTGTTATTGCTGGAATTGTTATGCTATGAAACAATAAAATTTATATGGTGGGCCCGAGTATTAGGAATATTAGACCAAGAGATTGCACCCAAAAGGGTTAATAAAAAATGGGAAAATGACGGCCAAGGACGTGTTTTGATAATTAATACCTGCCAAGGACATGTTGAGAACATTTGTTAATGCTGAAAATGTCATTGGCGGGTATAAATTATCAAAACACATCTTGGGCCGTCATTTTCCCATAAAAAATCGTTCCTGGGCCTATGGCTTGCACGTGGTCTGTGATTTGGTCGAGAGGGAATTGGACCCTAATATTGGTCTTAATTGGTTTGGAAAGGGAAAGGGATTAGTATGTGAATTGGAGAAAATTAGGTCTGGTCTTCAATAGGTAATTCGAGGGATAGCTTATAAAAGGAACAGACCACGCAACACAAAAGGTGTTCGGCTAGGAACAGAAGAAGGGAAGCTCGCAAACATGATTCCGGCTCCAATGGTTGGCTAAACTCTCATCTAGGGGGGAGATGAAGCTTCGCGCCAAGTAACTTCTTTTATGCGTAGGTTTTAGGTTTGTTATTCGAATCGATTGTAAGACTAAGAATATTTTTCGTTTAAATTGAATCAGTTGATTTTAATTCTTCCTATCTATTGAGTATTTGTATTCTAGATTTCAAATACATAGTTTTGCAATGGTTTTCATTGATTGAGGTTGGAGTTCCAAGATGGATTATGCTGTTAGGTGGCCAGACCGTGCAATTGAGACGGTCCGTGCTATGGGATAGTCCATACCTTTTAACAACTCAATTATTCTCTTGACGATTATCAAAAGGGTTTGCAAGCCCTAGCGATAATCCCTTTTGATTCGAATAATTAACCTAGCTTATGCATGTCGTAGTTATGTTGTCGGAGTGGATTCGAAACCTTAGATACTTTTCCCATCAGTTTCCAAATCTTCTAATTAGTTGCTTTCTTAATTAATTAGTTTCCAAAGTCAAACAACTCAATCTTTTCTCTTCAAAATAACCTAAAAAATTAATCGGAATTCTAGTAACTCAGCCTCACTGTCCCTGCGGATCGACACTCGATCTTAACCACTGTTCTATGGAGTAGTAGTTAACTCCAAGGTTTTATAAATTTATTTTTGATACGGTATGACACAGTCAACTATATTGGGGATTATTTTGTTGAGCATAGAATATTTGTTGGTGTTGGATTGCATAACATACAATGTTGAGCCCATTAATTAACAGGTTGAGCCTTTAGAAGAATTAATTATGATATAGGGTAAGTATGGTTTAAGTATGAGCCCTCGTATTCCGGACAATATAAGTGCAGGAGAGGTAAGAATGACAATTAGAAGAATGGGAGATGGAGTGATCTAGGGGGTGAAGAAGAAGGCAGGAGTATATAGAATGGACTAAGGCAGTCACTCTGCATGGGTGGGGTCTACTCAAAATCCCTAGAAGAAAGACAATAGAGACATTGTAGAAAGGATATTCTCCTAAGAATCAGTGCTCACCAACTTTCTTTCTCTGGGTCTCTTATCATTTCTGAACAATCTGAGAGGAATGTCTCATATTTATAGACATCAGAGGCCAATACTTAGGCTCAAGGTGGCTGTATAAAGCATCGACATGTGTCCTCTTCCGTACCTCTTGACTGCAGGGGTGGGGTAGCTCCTCATGTGGGTCTCGCGAGTCTCAAGTGCCAGACTCTTCCCCCTTTCGTGGAGAACCCTTCTTCTTTTGAAGCCATCGAGCCACTAGATCTCCCTCATTTCCCGTTTGGGCAACATGATGACTTGTTCTGCCACTACCACAACCAAGCATAAGAGGGCCCCTTAAAACTTGCCTCATGACTAAAGCGAAGCATACATGAACATCTGGGCATCATATAGGAGCCAATTGGCTACTCGTGTTCATCTCCTTTTCCTCAGCGCCACGCCATTGTTCTCTTCCCCTTAGGGCTGATTCTCCAATTCGGAGTGCCTAGAGGGTTAGTTTCTAGTATGTCGTGCTCGCACCCTACTTGGGTCCCTTGGGGGTCGCTTGGGGCCACCCCTCTCGCGAATGCCACGTGTTTGGCTATTTGGCGCTGGTCCCACTTCTTTTGCGACCGTGCCACGTTCACGTCCTCAACCATGTCACTTGTCGTGTGGTTGATGATGCCACTTGTCACGTTTGGGTTGGTTGGTCAAACTTCCTGTCCTAGTCAAATCTTTTAATTGCTGACGTTCCCCACAATCGCACCCTGCCCATGCGCATGATGTCAGCGGCATTTCAAATCTCAACACACACATTTTTTTGTTCACTCTCTCCCTCTCTTTCAAATCGAGCCTACCAGTGCCACTGTTTGGTTTTTGTGCAACCAATCCCCTCTCCTCGTACAAATATTGAGAAGGGGAGGCAAAAGGGCTCCACTTTTCCATTTTTAGAGCAACACTTCCTTCTCTTTTTCTATTGTTCATTTCACCTTCTTTCCCAGATGTAAGTTTCTCTCTGTTCTCTCCTCTCACTCTTCTCTCTCCTTCAAAACTTCAAGAGGTATTCCCTACAATTTCCATGGCCAACTGCACTCCCCTAGACCGGAGTGAGCTTCCTCCTCTAGATAAGTGGCGACAGGCCCTTTATCTAAAAGGGGTGGCACCCCTTTTGGGAAAGGGTTGAGGGGTTCATGCCCATGGGCCCGGCACAACCGCTTCATTTCTCATAAGAGGCAACTCTTGAGGAGGTAGACCTGATGACCCCTTGATCCATCCCTCGTCTTTGTATTGAGAGGGGCAATATTCCGTTCTCTTCTACCCAATATGGCTCTTGTTGTCACACTCCCGCAGGTTGGGAAAACTAGGTGGATGAGGTTATGCAAACAAAGACTTTCTACAAGGTTTTGGATAAGAATCGCATGAACAACTCCCTCACCATTTCCTAAGACTTGATCCTCAACCAAGAAGTCCCAAATCCCAATTTTGCCTTATCTCGGTGCAGTAGGGAGACTCATACCTTCATGCTTGATTGGGGAGAATCTAGACCTACTCTGGAATACGTGTAAATTCTGCTTCGTTTGGCTTTGCGGGGGACCAGTTCGTTTGATCCTTCAAATCTCTCCGAGTCTGAGGAAGCAGATGTTCAAAGGCTTCAGGAGGCTTATACTTAAGCGGGTAAGCTAGGTCCTCGTTTCAAGTCTAATGATGATAGGGTAGAGAAGTGTTTCGTTCCTAATAAGACTTTGTGGATTTGCTAGTCAAGACATTTCTTCAAGGAGATTCGACCTCGGTCGCGAGGAGCAACTGGGCCCTTGTATGGAGGTAATTTATACTTGGCTGGCTTCCTGATTTATTTATCTCTCCTATTTCGTGCTGCCTAATCCCTCTCATAGTCCAACTCAATTTGTCTTTCCCCTTGCTGTCATTTTAGCAAAAGGTGCTTTTATTCGCCTTGCCCCGATGTTTTTGGGCTCGTTGTACTACCATTCGGACATGGCTCACTTAGGAATGGAGCGTTCGATGGGCTGTTACGAGGTATTCTCCATGATTCGCACCCGTTCTTCTACGAGCATTTCCCTGCCACGGCCCCCGTTCCCCAAGCTTTCAATGAACCCAACAGGGTTTATGCCCGCGGGGAGAGGGGCCACAAGATACGTGATGAAGAAGGCGAGTTTGTGCGAGAGAGAGATGGGCCGATGCACCCCCAAATTCTGAGATGGTCAAATCGGTTATGTGTGAGGCCTAGGGAGACACAAAGATCATGTGACCAGTGCTTACAAAGAAAGATGACCAAAACCTGTAAGACCTTTGGTTTTTTTTTTAGGAAGTGAACCTTATCCCGTGGAGAACATGATATTAAGATCTTCAAAATCAATCTTTTGAAATTTGTTCAGTTTGTTTTTTGCCGATTAGGACTTCTTGGACTTAAAAATATCCTTAAATTCGATTCATGATTAGGAGTAGTTGTATAGAAATTGAAAGAAGAAGACGATGAAAAAATTGGAGAGGTAGAAGAAATTCTGAGAATCATTTTACAAGTCTTGGGCATGAAATTAGGAATTGACTGAACCACCTAGGGTTAGCACAGCGGCAGACATCTGATGATCAGGGGCCTCAAGAAACTTTTGGTTTGGGGTTCAACTCCCACGTGTCCTATCAGTTGTTGTGTTGGGTCAATCTATAGGGGACGTTGCGCCGACATTAATCACTAGTGGATGGTGAGAATGGTTTTCAGATTAGTTTTTTTTTCCCGAAAAAGCTCTCAGATTTGTTGGTTTTGTGGGCTAGATACCAAACTACCAATCAGGAATTGACTGCATCACATAATCAACAAAGAAAGCTTCACAGCTTTGCAAATTCTCCAATAACCCTACTGAAGCCTTGCATAGCTTCATATAAGCATGAAAGAAATCCTACTCCTAGAAGGATTTCGATTTGCTATGGGTAAATCAAGACTTTTTGACTTCTAAAACCTGTCGAAATGAAAATCAGAGGACATAAGAGTAAGACAACCCATGGCAAGTCCAAAATAATTGAAAATACCCATAGCTTATAAGTATACTAGCGCTTAATTTGTCTGTGCCTGAAGGCACTTACTTGACGAAATTCATTCAAAACCTTAACCAACCATATATACATGACTACCCGCATTGCTCTCATCATCGAGTATTCCGGCTAATTCAATCCCACCTCATCAAAATTACATAGAATTGTGCAAGTTCAATGAGTGAAACTAAAAAAAAGAAAGAAAGAAAGAAACCAAGCTACTGTCATCTAATTGATCAATTCATGCTTTCAGCATTATAAGAGGGGTAAAAACGATTGAACGAAAATCAATTATCATCCAACAATCAACTAAACCAATAAATGAATGGATTTGATCAACCACCTTCTCCCAAATATTTTGGAAAGCATTTCAAAATGGACAATTTTTCTGGGACATCCCAAAAATGGAATACTGGACCATAATAAAACACCAGTGACAACAAAAAGTAAAGTATGTAATTTTAAGCATCACTAAGATATTCTTTCTTATTTTTTCTTTATGATTTACCAAACCATCAAAATATGTGTGTGCTTTGTAATCCAAAAATGAGAGAGTATTCTGAAATGGAAATTTCCCTTATGATGGGTTGGATGTCAAGGAGAGAGAAAGAGGATTTTTGAAATTTGAAATTCCCATATGAAAGGATGGTGCTTCTTTATAGAAATGAGTTAGTTTTCTTTCACATGGTATTTTTTTTGATCTTGTAATTAACCAAAAGTTATCTTGGAAAGGCTAGTTTTCTTGGACTGTGGAAACACAATTTGAGCCATAAGATAAGATCCTTATTATAGATCCTGTTAGGAGAGAAGAGAAGCCTTTAAAACATGGAAATGCCACGTTGGACATTTTGCAAAACCATTGTGTAATGTAATATTGATTTTGCAAAACTATTGTGTAATGTAATATTGATTGAAAAGATTTAACATAACAAGTTTAGTATCGATCTAACTTTAAAAAACATGAAATATCACTAAGACAAGAATCATGAATATATGCGGTTCCTATCAGGTGGCCTTGAAATCAACTCAAATTCCAAATATGGTATGTTTTAAATCTATTTTTCTTGAGCATCATATAGCCTGCATCACCTTGAATGACACATGCATCTTCATGTGTACAAATGGAACCAGATACACAAACATGCATGCGCACACACACAGAGCAGGGGAGAAAATCAACATGCCTTTGTAAATTATATTTCCTCTAGCATTCAGCTCGTGCCTGGGTCTTGCTGGATTCTCTTCATCAGTTGGTCCATGAAAGGGCCCACCCCCATGTTTAAGAACCCTTTGTAACGAATCTACACTGATACCTGCCGTTGCAATAATTTTTGGTCAACACTCCCGGTAAACCAAATCAATCCAAACTGAACTTTAAGTCCCAGACAATCGGGGTTGGCGACATGAATCTGTTGAAAAAATGTATAAATGGAAAATAGCATGCTGCAATATACAAGGCTTATCAAATAAATTTGAAGGTGTGAAATAAATCTCCTTAAAATCCATGCAATATGTAACAGGTTTTGATAATAAGCCTTGTCAAATAATTTTTACCTATAACTTATCAGACTTGTCAGCCAACAAAGCATTGAACAGATATACTCACTTGAGTAGATCCATCTTTTCCAGTACACAAGTTTACAGCCACTTGGGAATGCAGATGGTTTTTTAGCCAATATTCCGAGGGTGTAATCTCCATAATGATCTTTTGTGAGACCCAATTGTGGGTTCTGTTCTAGTAGATGTGAAGCCACGTCTGTGGTAAGAAAAAGCAAGCCTTAGGACTAACAACCTAAACATCATGAGAGGGCATGACTTTAGACAACAACTGACATGCATACACTTACCATACATATCAGCAGTGATGAGGCAATTCAGCAGTGTAGCACCATCCTTGCCATTGAGCTCACCAATGGGAGTTACATCGTAGAGGTAATGTACCATTTCTTTGTGGCCATATAGAGAAGCCACAATAACGGGGATGTGACCGTTAGCACTTTGATCAGTTCTGGTAACCAACTCGCGATTCTTGTCCACTATTAACTTGGCTAATTTTGTGACTCCACTGATGGCAGCAAGAGAGAGGGCTGTATCCCCGTATTCATTTGTCATTTCCAAGTCCTTTGCTGACATTAACTTCACCAATTCCTCAGCAATCTGTATATGTCCAGCCAGAATCGCAGCATGAAGAGCAGTATCCCCATTGGCCGAAATTTTCAGGCTAACAGCGTTGGGTTCCTGATCAAGTAAACGAATTGTGGTTTTCCAATTGCCACTTTCAACTGCTTTATAAATCGGCTCGTAGCGAAGGATATTGGTATGCTCTGCAAATTATCTTTGCTTTGAGTGAATGGTTGTCATTGGAGTAGGTAGATAAAACATAAATGCACATACGAATAGATTACCATGCACAACAAGACCAGAGGTATAACCTACCTATAAAAGTATAAAACAATATGGAGAATTTTGAAGATCGAAGTATACAAAATCAATTTATCACAAGATTTTTCACAGGTTTATATTACTAGAGAAAATGTCACAGGATTTATTTTCCTACACTGCAGACTTAACAAGTATTTCCAGAAAAGGATCCAATAATAAGCATAAAAAAAGGCTATCATGACAAAAAGATGGGTGATACATTGCAGTTTTTTCACCATAGAAAATACAAAGCACGAAATGGAACATAGTAACCTCGTGATGGTCGATGCTGTTGTTACACGGTCTTGGGTAGAACTTAACCCCAAAAGCTAGCTCATCCCCAAAAGCTAGCTCATGAAGTGAGATTGCCCTCACGCTTAAATTCTTCATATTACTTTGGTACCCAAGCGATGTGGGATTTCGCTTCACAGCTGTATTTTAAGAGGATCTCCCATGAAGTAGATCAATCCTTTTAACAGTATATTGTGCTTTTAACAGTAGTCATGGCATCACGAATAAGCTGACCATGCTATTATTGTGGGGCTTTCACCTCAATTATTCTTAAATTGGATACGCTGAAATTGCTTAGAAGAGGTCCATGCAGTTTCTAAAACAGAATCCATTGCAAGTCTAAGGCACATATTTCACCGAGATTAAGAGTGACAAGGAAATTTGATGCCGGATATTCCCCATGTAATTTTGGTTGCAATATTTCATCAAAGAAGTATGCAACCAAGTTAAGTAATATTCAGAAATGATTTGCTAAGGTTTCCAAAATCTTTAAAAGTCCATCCTTATCTGCCAAAAATCAACTAAGACCTCCATTGCAAATATTCAGTTCCAATGTACAATTGCCAATTTAAGTTTGCGATGTCCTTAATAAAATATTTCCTCCAGACAGGCGCGGAGGCAATATTGAGTACCAGAGCAGCAGTGCCAAGAGAAAAACTTTTTGGAAAGAAAATAACTTCATGTGATATACCTGCTGAATAACTTGTTCCGAAGAAAGGGAAACTCTTTAGGAATAAAATGCTTGAAAACTAGGTCCTTAAATATTACTTCTCAGACTTCTTTGTGTCCACATAGTGGAAGTACTCACCTGGAGTCTTGGAGTCTGGACTACATATTACCTGTTATTCTACATAATCCCCTTGTAGGACTTACATCACATTATCCAACAATTTACCTAGAAAAACAGAAATTACCATTGGCTTCTAGTGTCTCTTCATTGTCATCTGGTCGTGTTAATTGTGATGGTCCCCACCGCTGTTGAGTCATGCATTCCCATGAATCCCATGCATCTTTGGCAGTTGTAGAAGTCCTGAAGTTATAATATACCTGTGTCCCGTATGATTGTTGAATGGCAACTAAAGCCAACGCATTCTTCCTTTCCCAATCCTCATAATCATCCGCATCTTTCGCTGGTTGAGCTTTCGTCCCAGATACAACATCCCACAGGCCTAAACCGATCAAGTACCTTCTCACACATACTCTCCAATATTCATAATTATCTTCTGTGAGTTTTTCAGGAAGAAGAATTCCAGGACTTGGTCCACTCATTGTCCCCATGGTTGCTCTTAAAGAGAATACACTGACGAAGAGAAAATTAAAACTATGAGATGGTTGAAAAGAATAATTTCGTCACAAGGTGCATACGCATATGCAATTACGCATGTAGAACTTCCTTTATCAGCACATGAGGAATTTGATCGATCATCACTGATATATGAAGGGAGCACAGGCTACATACAGGATTATGTAAGGGCCATTTATAATTGTGTAGCAATAACTTTTTACTCCAGAGTAGATAATGTGTTCAACAATGCTTAATGGACAAACTCAAAAGTATTTAATGTCCTAGGATACATTGTGCATCTTTAGGCCTAACCTAAAGCAATCTTTTCCAACATCTAGTATATATCCCCATTGATACAACTACGTCATGTGGTACATGTTTAGGCATACCAGACCAAACAACTACTCTTACTAGGCTAAGCCATACCTATTTGAAATGATAGATTAGTGCTAGGACCCCACAGACGGGGATAATACTTGTTATGTGTGGACAGTTTTTTTGTTGAATTGATCTTGTGATCCTTAAATAGAATGGTATAGCTAGTTTTTTTTTTGGCAAAGAATACATAGTTGTAGGCTGCTAGATTGAAAAAAGAAAAATCTAGGACATAAATCAATCTATTTATGCAGGATAGAAACTGCTTACATGGATTCTGCTCGACTCTGAAGACTCAACTCTTCTATGGATCCAGTGAGAAGCTAAAAAATACAGCCATATATATAAAAACAATGGACATATCTATCATAAAGTAGTTTCATGCCTTACATCTCATTGATATTCTCATTCTGCGACTTTCCCATAGCTACTTTAGATGTACTAGAAAGAGGATTTTCCAATGATTCTAAATTCCGATTCTCTTGATTTTTTTCCCCTTCTTTCTCCCCTTATTTCACACTTAGCATTTAATTCTGCATCGAGGCCAAGCAATTCTAGCAGCTCTGGCATCAACAAGATATTTCGAAGACTACATAAAAGTCACTTAACCGTATGAACTATTTTGTGATTGCTGTTATTATGATTATTCACTAACCGTTACAAAGTAACACTAAGGTCTTGTTATACATGTGGGAACATGACATATACTTTGCTTGTGACTCAATGTCTTTATATTGATCTAAGGATGCTTAGAAGTCATCTATTTGGTTTCTTTGCTCATCTGTTTTTCTCTTCTAAATATGACAAGATAGCAAAGCTTTTTAGTGATTATTTTCGCAGATAACAAAAGAATATGTTGGGCATGGAGGCATTACCGTCTCAGCAAATATGGTCACACCGCAGATCCATGATGTTTTTCATCTCCCTAGCACTCTTACATTCAATTCAAGAATATATGTGCATACTTACCTATGTTAACATATATATCCTAATGTCTTTGACCATCTAAGATGATTCATAAGCAAATGTAAATTTTAGGATCAACCACATTGTGAAGAATAAGATTAGCTTGGTTCCTAAGATCAAGGTGAGCGTGCAGGACAGAGTATTTCTCATCAAACAACTTTATACTTGGTAGAAATTTCTACACACAAAATACTCATAAGTCATAACTACTTTTCTTTTAGTATTTTTTTTATTTGTTTTTTAACCTTCTTTGATTATCTATCTTTCAATTACCAATATCACATCTACAGACATAATTACTTGAAGCTTTATGACAGAGCTGTCATTAATGGGCAACGATCCTTTAAAATCTGATTTTGATCTTCTAGACAGAAAGATTAACCGATGATGTCACATGCCACGAGACAACACTAGATAAAAAACCTATGTTTCAGATCTTAGACCCAAAAGTTCTCCTACCTTTTCTATTGAAAAATCAACAGTGGATTTTCAATCACAAAAAACCAAAATTCGTGACATCGCAATTTCCATGTTGGTATAAGGGTCGATTTGACCCCTTCTTCCAGGCATTCCAGCTGGTTTTTTACTTTCTTATCATCTTCCTCTTCTTCTTCTTCCACTGCCCTGCTTGATCGAGATTGCCTTCTTGGTGTATGAAGCACATGTGTATTCCAAGAAAAGTCTCTTTCATGAACCAGGGTTTAATTATAGTTCTTTTGCTATGAAACGTTGTTATTACCCCGCGTATAAGATAACTTGTAGGTTTAAGAGATCATACACTACACAACTTGATAAGTTAACGTTGTTATTACCCCGCGTATAAGATTTCAGATGTCATAGAAAATTGTAGTGATGTGCAACATATCTTATAACCAACTAACCATATATCTTCACGACCCCTAGTTGCCTAGTCCCACAAGCGGTCAAGTAAAATATCGTACTTAGGAACTACTTGAAGCTTTATGAGAGAAAAGCTATAAATTTTATATTATCTAGTGTCTACCATTGATTTTCTTTACACAAATTAAACAATCACAAGTCAATTTCACCATGTGTCGCACGCAGTCTTAGATTCAAGACAAGTATCTGCTATAAGTTATAACCAGGATAAAGTAATGGAATCAGATACTATATACCACCATGTTGGGGGCCAAACACTTTGGAAAATGTCCACAAGCACTCTTTTACAGCATATTTAATAAATCTTGCGTTAGACCCTTCCCGACCCCAAGTGATTAGGACATAAGGCTCGGTTTGGTTTGGTTTATTAGACCCTTCATTGACCTTCAAATACTATATTATAGATAAAGCAACTCTAAATACTTGCGAAAGGTAAAAAGGCAATAATGTAAATACAAAATTCCATAGTGATTAAACAATAATATTGTGGCATTTGTTCAAATGCTAATGCTACTCATTCTTCAATTTGGAAGGATGATAAGCAAAATTTGACGGGTTGGATGATGTTTGAGACATACGGAAATTATTAAACTCGTCAGTTGTTTGTACATTTGATACTCTTAGAGCATCCAAGATCCCTCACGGTTAACAGGAAGGATGCAACGCGCAACATTCCACGCGAGAGAAAGAGAGAGAGAGTCAGGCCTATGTGGTAACCATACCTCATACCATACAAAAATTGAGATGCTGGCTCCATACGGGGGAAAAGGTTCAGAGGCGAGGCTTGCTATATGCTGTAGTGGGCCGAACATAACGGTTCGGACACCTGCTGTGTGCTCGGCAGGATGGCTGAGCCCAAGTTCATCTTCTATCCAGAATGGCTGAACCCATGAGTTAGCTTTTAGGCTCGGTATCTTGGGTCGGCAGCGTTAGTGCTTGGTCCGGCGGTTGGGGATTGCTGGCCCGACGAAGCCAAGTGCTGGTCTGCGTCAAGTCAAGCTAGTGTTTGGAAACTAGGCTCGGCAATGATCATTGTGCCAGCTCATCCACGTGATCTTAATTCTTAACCGCCTTATCCCTAATCGACCTATCGTGACATCAGCCAAGGCGATTAAAGCGTGAGCTAGGCACATGTGCACGTGAGTGACAGCTCACGTTCCTATCCAGTAGCAACCCTACGGGTGTGTCATTTGCGACATCACCCGAGGCGGTTACTGTGCGTGCAAGGCACGCGCATGTACTTGGAGAGCAAGCAAGGATAAGGAAAGCAAAGCTAACCCTAAAAGGTACATCGTCTCCTACGCTCAAAACCCTATTTCTTTCCTGCTTGCTCTGCACTTTCTCAACCATACACCAGAGGACCATTCCGGAGCCCCAGCACCTCTGGTGTAGTTCTTTAGCCGTGCTTCCTTGTGCAAGTTAGGTGAGGATGCTAGGCTCCAACCATCTTACCCAAATCATCCGAGAGGTGTACTAAACGGTGATCCAGAGCCCCACATATGCCATATAGGAAAAAATTAAATGGTTGAGTAACTTTGGGAAGATAACTCAAACATTACGACTCTTCACATTGCATCCTTCGAATATCAAATCCTACTAAAAAAAGTGATTTGACATTTGAAAAATCTGTTAGAATATACAAATAAAATAGCAATTCACAAAAAATATAATCTCATTAGAAAATTTTCAAATTATAACGTGAGACAGCAAAATACACTTCTTGATTGTATTTTTAGAAGGAATAGGATGCGATGCCACATTCCTATGATTCCAGGAATTTGATTCCCGATAATATTCCTATTCCTCCTCAAGATTCTAGACATCAAAACGTACCCTTACGATAAATTTTGTTGTACCTAAGGTGCTCATATAGAAAGTTAACCCCACAGGGCTGGCGTGGTGGTCAAGGGCTGAGAATTAGGGATTCTCTTCTTCCTAACGTCTCAGGTTCGAAACTTTGCTATCAAGGTCTTTGGGACCAGTCCATATGCAATTGGGCAGTGGGATGGGCCCATGATTAGTCGAGGTGCGCATAAACTGGCCCGGACACTCATAATAAAAATGAACTTAGAAAGTTGGGGAGAAAAGAATTCAACTGCAGGAGGTATAGTGAACGTACAATGAAGTTGGTGGAGCAACAAGGCATATGGCATCTGGTACTAAATCTTGAGATTCTGGGCATCAAGTTGAAGTCGATCGATTCTAGGTTTGAAGATGCTATTCGCGATCTCTTGTGATTCGGCATTTTGATCCTCCATTTCCATGGCATTTTCGAATCCAACGGGTCAGTTCACACTCAGAATCACAAATTACATACACCGTGCAAGAAGATTTTACCCAATCGTCAACTCTTCGACCTCTATTCGAAGTCGGTTACCATTTTGCGTTGTTATGGAAGACAAGAAAGCAACGCCAATTTTGTGGTGTTATGCCATTCTTAGCATAAGGTTTCGTTGCATGAAAGCTACTGGATGCGTGAGTTGGATTATCAGGGGGTTAGACCAACCAGTTAGAACCGGTGACCCTTGTGATTTTTGTCCAGGACAACTGTTAGATTTTAGTTGATTTGTCGTTGTTTTGGCTTTAGATTTTAGCGATGTTTTATTGTTTACGGGTTTGAGCTGTGGATCTTTTTAGATCATCTGTTATCTAAATCGAGATTGGTTCTTAATTTCTTATGTATCGGCGTTATCGCGGGGCCTACTTCGGCAGTAGATGCCTGAGATCAACGTTTACGTTGCTTTGGTTCTTTCCTGTATTTGTTCTGAAATTTATTTGCCCGTTGGGCTTGAATGAATGACTCTTTCAAAAAAAAAAAAGACCAACTAGTTAGAATGTGGGCCTTGCTATTTGCAGCCACAAATTTTCTGAACGTAGTTTGTGTACCATATTATAAACAGGTGTGTACCATATTATATACATGCTACATTCAGAAAATAAATGGCTGCAAATAGCAATGCCCTAGAATGTGAAATTCAATGCAAGTAGTCTCATGGGTGCGTCTGGTGGGTTCTCCCACCTTATTGCTTCTCGTTGTCCCTACAGCCGGTCCTAGGTAGATTAGTCCGATCCCGTTTAGGTATGGAGAAACCTCATATGTTGTAAAAAAACAAAACCAATGGTAGAGTGAAGTAGGGAAAAATAAAAAGGAGTATTAAATTAAAGGCAGTTGTGTAGAAATAATTTGTGCAAAATGTGTGCTTTTGCAGGACAATTTTTGAGGGAAAGTGGATCCCTGCGAATTTTTTTTTCTAAGGCTCCGTTTGTTTCGATGTAAAATGTTTTTTCAGAAAACAAATTTCAAAATTTTATTTTCTGGTGTTTGGTTAGTACTTAAAAATATTTTCAGAAATCAACAAAATAGTGTAGAGAGAGATGGAGAGCTTAAACGGTGGAGAGATATGAGATTATTGGAATTGAACGTGGGTCAGGACTGACGATCGAGGAAACTGAGCAGTGAGAATTGCAGTAGAAGGCAGCGGGTTGATTTCGGAAAATAACTTACGGAAGATTTAAGGGTAAGTTATTTTCATCCAATTGATGGAAAATGTTTTACATGTAAAATGTTTTCCTCATTTTTTAAACAACCAAACACCGGAAAATAGGTAAAATATTTTACCGGAAAACATTTTACGTCCAAACAAACGGAGCCTAACTGAAAAATGATGAAAAGTAGAACATTTCCATACTTTTCTTTCATTTCCCAACAACTGAAGGAGACCTAAAGGACGTCACCCTTCGTTTTCACCTCACAATCAAGTTTGGTACTACTTCGATAAAAAAGAAGTTTGGCACTCCAAAGACGGGAGTATGAGAGCATCTTCAACCATGCTCCAAATCTCCGTATTGAGGGGAAATTTTGTAATTTATCTCATCTTTTCTTTAATTTTTTTTGTACTTTATGACAGAATTTTGGAGGGACTCGTCGTCCTTTTTAGAATTTTGGCCTCCAAATTTACTTTTGGGTCTCTAAAAATTGAGACCTCACATTCATTTTGAAGTCCAAATAGAACCTTATTAAGACAATTCTTTCTTTTAAAGTCATCGTATATTATTTATGAAACCTTAAAGACAATTCCTTTTTTGGCCCTCTAAAAATGAAGGCCTGACATTCATTTTGGATACCAAATGAAACAAGACAATTCTTTCTTTTAAAGTCATTGTATCTTATTTATGAAATCTTAAGACAGTTCTTTCTTTTATGTTTCGGTTAATCCCACCCATAATATATGTTCCAATAGTTCAGTAATAAAGATCATAGTGTAATTTTTGGCACATAATACACGGTCTAGATTTTCAGCTTCATTTTGTTTTCATGACTCTTACACTACTAACATAACTAAAAACAAGACCTGAGGAACAAAAACATAATTAAACAAAGGACTTATCGCAATCATACATCTTTTCAAGTAATCAAAATTACAAGAAAAAAAACTCATTTCGACTTTTTACTGCATAGTGACATGTAGAATCAAGTTGTTGCGCCTAGGAGTCGGTGCTAGATTCAAGCGTCTGGGAGCAGGAGGCAAGAGCACTCTACTAGGAGACAAGAACAGTAGCACACAACTGAGTGGCAGGGGCACTAGCAAGCGGTTGGGAGGCGGAGGCAAAAGTACGCGCTTGGAAGGTAGGGGCAAAAGCACACCACTGGAGGCGGAGGATCTAGCACACGGCTGGAGGGCGGAGACAAGAGCACGTGACTGTGAGGCAGTGCCACTAGCGACTGAAAGACAGGGGAAAAGCACATAGCTGAGAGGCAGAGGTAACAACACTCATCTGGGAGAGGTTAGGTTTTTTTGCCTTACGAGAAAGCACTATAGAAAGAGTGATGATTTTTGAAGCAATTCTCCCATTCTCAATGAGTATATGTTTTTTTGAGTTTGAAGTGGGACGGAGGGAGTAAATTTTTTTAGGGGGAGAAGGCATGGACACAGGAGAGACACGTATAGGAACATGACATGCGTTAAATACGTAGATTTTGGACACCACAAACTAATTTACTTCTATTGAATACTCTCACTTGTACACAAATACAAGATTACACAGGTACACACTCACGTATACACAAAGCACATCTCACTTACACTTGAGAGCCTTCACTCATAATAACCAAAAATCTATACATATCTAAGGGGGAATTCCAACTGAGTGGGGGTTAGTGGACCCCTTTGCCCTAATGTGTGTATGGCCTTGTTTGGGAATTCCAACTGAGTCGGGATGGATTCATGGCATATTCTCGTAAGACCAAGCGAAAATATCTTTGAATTCTTTTAATAAATCAGCAAGGGATTCGCATTCTTGTGAGGATAGTGAGAAACATAAGTTGACAGTTTTAAGATCCTCCTCAGTACCCACGTTTATAGAAATAGTCTCTTCTATAATAGATTGAGCACGCCTCTCTTCTTTTCTCTCAAACATTTCCTCTAAGACTTCAAGGATTTCTCCCTCATGCTCAACGGGATCATCAGGATTTACACAATTAGTTAAAGACACAGCGACATAAGCAAACTCCTCATCCTTTTCTTTAGTGTTAGGGACTAATACAACAGACTCAAATTTAAAATAAAAGAAAGACTTGGGGGAGCTAGCTGAGCTCTCCCCACTAGACTCAAGAAAAAGAAGAAAGAGCTGACTTGCTACCAAACTCGGATTCCTAATCTGTCTCAGTTGTGACATGCTCATACTGATCTATACCGTTTGTCGCTTCCCTTCTCTAATGAAACTAGTGTTATCCATAATCAACAAAGAAGGGTCACAATCCTTTTCAAAGTCCGTCATCATCAACTCATTGTCGTCATTCACACTCCAACCATTGGAATAGTCCCGAGCCACCACAAGCAAGTTTTCGTAGCCTCCTCTCGAGCCCCCTTATTCTCTATTCCGCCGTGCGCATGGTTCGCCAAGCGCAAGTGTCTCCAAAAGCATGTTAAGAGTCTCCGATGTTTGTGCAGGTCATTCTCTACCTGCTCTATCCCCTCTCCAACTTGAGCGAGCCTTTCTAGAATGTCCATAGTTCATCAACCGTGCTAATCCAAAAATTCTTTGATTTTCTTTTAGATCATGAAGGCTTATCGAGCCTTTATTCATTGAGTGTAGAGTAATTCCGCCATGCAGCGAATTTGATGAGACAACCTCCTGGGCATGTCTAACTCCTCTTCCACCCTCGCACTATCACCTTGGTCCCAACGTCTTATGCCAATAAAAGCCCCTTTGTTCTTTTCTTTTTTTAATAGCGAAAAGCCCATTTGTTCTCCCCTCTATCTTTTTATAAAATGGAGGACCTTGATTTCGTATTTTGTCACCAAATTCGTCAAATAGTAGTCTAGCTCTGTTTCTCCATCCCCACAAACAGTAGCTTAATTTCTGGAGAGTAGAAGTTTTTTTTAGATATTATGAGCTTTTTAATTTCTTCCAATATCTCACAATTTACAGACTAAGTTTACTATCAAAGAGTTCAACTTTTTAAAGGAAAGCTTCGTGCAAAATACTAACTTACAAAGCCATTAAACTAAAATGCCAACCACGCCATAACTTTGTAAGTTTGTTGGCCATCAGATTGCATGATGGCCTGAAGTCATACAAAGTAGATGAGTTCTGGAGTTGTTTTTCTTGGGAGTGGAAATTATCGATTGTTTCCACAATTCCACTCATCAAGCTTCTAATCAGAAAACTTCTTGAAGCAAATACCTTGTTAGTTCCACAAAGCACTGTTTAACTTGCCCAACTCCAACGATAATTGCATTTGAAGCCCTGAAGGCTAAAATAAGAGAAGCTATATATGTGTCTACAGACTTAATGCTGTGGATATATCTAAGATAGATGTGTCCAAAAACGATCTAATGTGTGGCTGCGCTGTTGGGGTTAGTTTTGGGTTCTTGGGTTGGGCTTGGCCAATTTGAGACTTGCCTTTAGAGTGCCAGACTTTGCCATTTAGGTGTTGTGGGCTTGGCCCATTGGGTGTTTTGGGCTTTGTCCCAACTGCTGTGGTTTTTTTTTTTTCCAACCTTTTGTTGGATTTCCCTCCCCTCCTCCCTACTTGATGTACCCTTTGCCAAATTTTTTAATAAAATGTTACTTTTGCTGATAAAAATATATAAATCAAACTTCACTTTTCATCTTATATCCCTACATTTTTGTGTTTTCAAGAAGATCTTGAATACTTTAATGCAAAAGAGAAGGAAGAAGAAAACCAAAAACTTCAGTGCTTTGACTTTTGAAATGGACAACATTTTGGACAACAAAAAGAAGAATAGTGGACAAACAAAGTGGGACGGAAAGAGTAGTATTTTATGTGCTATCTTCGAACAACAACGGTAATATCGATATAAATATGCTAGAAGCTGCTCCTATAGTTTATTGAGCTGTACTCGTGCCTGAATACACTATCAACATTATTGTAAGATTAAAGCGATTTCAACTGATCTTATAAAATGACTATTAATGGATTTCATGCCGTTCTAATTTATATTATACATTAGGTATGACTAGTGCCTAGAGACACTATCAACATTGTTGTTGGAGTAAAGCGATTAATTTCAACTATTCTAATGAAATGACTTTTAATTGATTTCACGCCGTTTTAATTTATAATATAGATGTAGATGTGCTGTGTCAAAAGATACAGGGCAGCTTCTATATATAGTACATTGGCCTACATTAGGTATGACTTGTGCCTAAAGACGCGATCAACATTATTGTTGGAGTAAAGCGATTCATTTCAACCATTCTAACAAAATGACCATTAATGGAGTTCCCACCGTTCTAATTTGTAACGTACTGGAATGACTAGTGCCTGAAGACACGATCAACATTATTGTTGGAGTAAAGCGATTCATTTCAACCATTCTAATAAAATGACTTTGAATGGATTTCACGCCGTTTTAATTTATAACATAGCTATAGATATGCTAAGTCAAGGATACAGGGCAAATAGCACAATATAGTTTTTTTTTTGGTATCATTAACAATAAGAATACCATTTTTTTTTGTATGATTAATAATTCGAAAGATTGAGGGGTAGGTAAAGTTTTAGCAAGTAACAACACTAGGTGAGTCTTAATATGTTACTCTTTGAAGCTCTCATGATTTTCTTTTCTTATTGTAATGATTTCATCTCTTTTGACCTTTATGATTAATGCGGATTTTCTTTGCTGGTTAGTTAACGGAAAAGTCTACGCTCACCGCTCAACTTTTATCGCTCTCCCTACCGCTCTCAATCTTCCCTGAAAGGGTTTTTTAAAATTCGGACTATTGATTGCCGAAACGGACAGTGAGATGTTAAGCGGTGAAACTGGGCGATTGGTGTATCAGTACCGCTATTAATTAACTACATTATTTTTTTGCTCAGGATAAAAGAACTACATTTCCAACACTTTAACCTTTCAACTAATTGGAAGACTAATAAGAGGAATCCATCTCTGGTTTCATTGCATTTGTTAAGTTATTACATATTACCAGGCTAGCACACTTTGTACATCAAGAAGGCTATTGCCCATACTCTTACACATATCAAAGTAGGAATTGCCAGCATTAACAAAGTACTAAGCTTCAGGACCATCTTCTGGTAACTCTAACCTTTAAACCATGTTTCATATAGAGAATTATGGAAACATTGGGGCTGACATGGTGGCCTTCCACCACTCGAACATCGTAGTTGTGGATTATAGCCGCCGCAACCGCCTTCATTTGAGTGAAAGCCACCTCCTTCCCCAGACAAGTCCTCGGTCCTGCATTGAAGGCCAAGAACTTGTACGATGGCTCGTGCTTGATTGTTCCTCCCTCCGAAATCCATCTCTCTGGCTTGAATTCCGAGCAATCGTCACCCCATATGAAATTCATCCTTCCCATTGCATAAAGAGAAAACATTATTTTCATTTTTGAATCGACACGATGACCGCTCGGAAGGATGTCGGGTTGACAAGGCTCCTTGTGCTGGAATGGAACTGGTGGGTAAAGCCTTAATGATTCACAGAGTGCACTGTGCAAATAAACTAGCTTGCTTACCTCTTCGACACTGAATACCCGCCGTTTGTTAGCAGCTGCTTCCGGTATGGCTGTTTTGAGTTCTTCTCTGATCTTGGCCTCAACAATCGGGTGCGTTGAAACAAGCCAGAGAAACCAAGTGAGAGCTGAGCTAGTAGTGTCTCGCCCTGCAATCATGAAACTGAGAATAGTATCTCTCAAGAACTTATCGTCGCATTTCAATCCATCCATGACCTCATCATCACTTAAATACGATGTTAATAGATCAACACCTTCTTCCTCTTTCATCGACCCGTTTCCTTGGCTCAATTCATGTTTCTTTTTTGAAATAAACTTGGCTATGATTTGGTCCAGGGTTTCACAAGCCTTGCTCAATCTCTTCTCTTGTCCAATCCCTAGCCATTTTTGGAGCTTCCAAATGCTTACTGGCACGACATGACGACTAAATACAGCTTCCTCAGCAGCATCCATGGCCTCTGAGAATGGAACATCAGGGAGTTCAACAGAGAGGCATCCGGGATCATAACCGGTAACCAACATGCATGTGGTGTCAAATGTTAACCTCTGGAACAAATCTTGCAAATCCACCACTAGTCCTAGCTTGGAGACATGGTCAAGGAGTGGTACGAGCCCTTTCTCCACTTTATCTTGGCTGGTCTTGACCAAAAACTGGTGGAAACGCTGATGAGTGATTAGCAACCGAGCGAGCTTTCTCTGGTTTCGCCACGAATCTGCATCAGAATTGAAAATCCCATCCCCAAGAAAATCGAATATTCTTAGGAACCGGGGTCCCTTGGGGAAATTCGAGAAGTTAGAACTCATTATATAGTGTATGTTGGCTGGATCAACAGTGGCCAACATGTCCATGTTAGCGAAGCAAGGGCCTTTGAGTAGGAAAGTTCCCCCGGATTTGCCTAGAACATCCGCGCATTTTTCATGAATCTGACCGATGTTGAGGAGAAGACTCGGTAGCATTCCAACGAGCGGCCAATTCCACACGAGCCCATCGACGGTTCTGAAGAAAGAAAGAAGGATAAAGCAGGTGAATGCTATGAGGATTTCATAGTAACCTAGCAAGGCCATTTGAGTTTTTTCAAGTAAGTTTGTAGTGTGAGGAAGCTCTCTATTTATACTACCTCTCTGTTCCTTTTGTTTGTTTGTTTTTTTTTTTTTAATGCAAAAAGATTTTATTAATATTTGAATAAGATTACAAAGATTAAACGGATCTCGGGCACACCAGAAAAACGCCACCCGAAAACTAACACCAAAGGAAGGCAAGAAACCAACCGAGTTAACTGACCAAAACACCTGAAACCTACAACCAAAATCAATAACGCCAAAAAACACCTTAAGCAAAACCTAAAACCAACAGCCAAAAATCAAACCGAACACCAAAGAACAGACCAACCCGAAAGAAACTTTGTTGGAATTCTGTTTGTTTCTTTATTTATTAATGGCTTCCTGCTTAAACTATTTGTTTCTTTAGATATCCCTTTTCTTTATTCCTAATTCAGGAGATTCCGATCGATCGGTTAGAGGTATTTTGTGGAATGTACACGTACTTGTGAGAAAACTCTAGCATATGGAGTTTTCCATTTCCATTTCATAAATATGTGTTACGGCATTCGTACGTAGTTGTTGCGTTATACAATTTCTTTTGCTGAGTGTCAAAAAAAAAATAAATAGAAAAATACACTATCTGACAAGGGTAGGTACCATTGTTGTTAATGATTGGAGTTAATCATCAGGAAAGTGATCTTGGCACTCCACATTTAGTTACTGACACTTCATTTTTTTTGTCTTTATCCTTTGTAAAATTACCAAATTATCATTTATTTTGTTAGTGTTCATCCATTTTAAAGGGTATTATTGTAATTTCAAATATAAAAAAGACAAAAAGAGAAGTGCCAATAACTAAAAGTAGAGTGTGCAAATCAATTTCCTAATCATCATCATATACACTTGTAACTGCTTTTGTTTATAGTCATTAAGTGTAGTTAACAAATTCCTCATGGCACCTAACCTGATCAAGTCAAGTTCCCTATCGTCCAGTCCGGTCTACTTTTGGGCCATTTGTGAGCCCTTTTCGGGCCCACAAAAACAATCAAAACCGTTCAATTTTTAGAGCTCGCCAAGAAAATTAAGCATGTCGAAAATCACGTCGATCCAATACATGATTTCAAAATGCATTAAGTACGTAAAAAAACAAGTGTGCAACGCTGGATTACAACTCCTGTAATACAATTATATGAAGCTTAATGCATTTCAAAATCATATCAAAATGGTATTGGATCAATGTGATTTTCAACATGATTAATGTTTTCGGCGAGCTCTAAAAAGTGAACGGTTCCGATTGTTGTTGTGGGACTGGAAAGGGCCCACAAATGGCCCAAAACTGGACCGGACCGGACAATAGGGGACTGGACTAGACCTGCTCACAACCTAACCTATAGCACTAGGTATTAAGGCCTATTTTGGTCTAATAAGCAAAATGGCTGAATTCTTGGATCCGTCACTGTTGTTCGATCATTTTTCATTATGGTTGTAGTCAGTTTGATTTAAAAATTACTAAAAAATATATATAAACATACTTACGTTTTTCTCAACGAAATCTATCTCTCTCTTTCATTTCGAGACCATGAGTAATAAGTGTCTCTCTCTATTGAATTCCCGGATCTACCACTGCAGTCCGATATCATTTTTTTATTAAGGAAGTCAAGTGATTTAAAAGTTCAAGAAATAAAGACGTACTTACAATTTTCTCTACCAAATCTCTCTCTCTCTAGATGGAGCCAGGGTTGACAAGTACTGCCGGCGGCCCCCATTGCAACAAATTTATTAGAAAGTTTTATTTTTACGACAAAAACTCTCTAACAATTTCTTTATTGGAAGAAAACGTATTATACTGATGAAATAAAACACAAAAAGATATTTGCTCAGAACATCTTTAGATCTTCGAGATGACTATATAATATATATACGTCCTTAAATATTATCCTATTGACTTCACCAGTGCAAGATAGACGACAGTTGAAATTTGAGTAGAAAATTATTAAGTTCGATGTTTCTAAGCAGGAGAAATCTTCAAACTCCTTTAAAGTGCGTATCATGGGTTTTAAAATCTTAATTACCATCATTTCACAGTTGTGTCAAGTTTTAAACAAAACAACAAAAGTCTATGTACAGATTTTGCAATAGGATATAGAATGAATTTTTAACAAGTACTTATGGATTACATAGATTGAGAACGGCATTGCTAGAGATCTTGATATTGATTTTATCATAGATACTTATAACACAATATATAAAAGAACGTCGAGCACAATTCCAGATGTCTTAATTTAATAGATACGCATTGAGTAGAGAATCCATTTTTTTTTATTGTACTTTATGCGCATGTGAGTAGCATATATCGTTTGTCGGATAGGTTTGGATTTGTTTCAGGTGATAAAATTATTTGTATTGTAGTTCATCTTTCTATTTTTGTTTTTAGTATACATATTCGCTGCGATTAAATTAAAATTCTGGCTCCGTCCTTTTTTTTTTTTTGATAGGCAACAAGATTTGATTAAAAACTCGACAAAGGGTACAAATTCTGGCTTCGTCCTTGCTTTGACATTTTAGAAATAAACCCACTTGTACCTTCCTCCCTCTGCCTACCCGGTCGACTTCAGGTTGGTGTTGTGCAGTGAGGTAAATAGTGATATTGTCACGCGATATCTAAATTTGTTCGGTAAATTTCAAATGCTCTGGAGTTGTGGAGCAATTACAAATATGTACGATGTTTTGGGGTGTGCTCAGAACTTGCGAGAAGGAAAAAAGAAGAGAAGGACTTAAAAGGAAAAGTAATCTAAACAAAGAAACTTTGAAAGATTTCTTACTAGAGCATCAGAAAGGGAAAAAGTGTGAATAATTCCGTTGATGATTAACTGCAGGTCTACATCATATCATTTGGGCTCCAAGAGATTATTGAGTGTCTTTGGGACACCACGTGACAGTGCCCCAAGTCTGTCCACTACACATTGTTGTGACATTCTCACACTTAGTCTCGGACTCCACAGAAATATATGGTTAAAAAGAGGCTTGGGGCACCGTCACATGGTGCCCCAAGGCAATGAATAATTTTTCAATAATTCTACTCTCCCAGAAAGTGGAGCCCACAACTTTCCCAGGAACCTACGCGGCAATTGCACCTCATCTTGTGTGGGTCCGGCCCACCAAATGCATTTATTTTCTTGAAGTAGGGTTGCAAACCAGTCGAGCTGAGCATTATTGTGTTTGAGCTCGGCTCGTTTACTAAACCGAAAACTTGAGCTCAAGATCGACGGTAAACGAGCGGAGCAGTTGATGAGGCGAGCCAGATATATTTATAAATGAGCTTCCTATAAACAAGTTGAGCCAACTTTTTGGAGACGAGCCGAGCTTTGGAGTGTGAAGCACGAACGACTCGTTTACAGAGCGAGCCCAAAACACAGTTTTCTCCTTGAAGAAACAAGACCGGCCGATTGCACTTTACACTCTCGCCTTTCCTCACTGCCCGCTTGTCACAGCCGGCCACCGTCGGCTCTTCTTGCCGCTTACAACAAGATCTCATCTTCCCAATCTTCCATCATCCATCTCCCCAATTAGGTCTTTCATCTTAGTAAGTCCCAACTGTTGGAATTTGGGCCATTTGGGACTTGGGACTAGTCGGGAGCCAACTCGGGTCGCACATATGGGCATGACCCGGTGACTCATTAAATAGAGTTCATCTTATCTCAACAATAAGATGGAGGAGTACCACACAAACTCTATCTCCAAGTGAGATTCGAATTTGTACGCATCTGGATGCTTCTCTATTTAATTCCTACATTAACACGAAGTTAGAAACGTAGAAAATTGCTAGAACAAAGATTCTCTCTCTGTTTTGTCTCTCTATAGAACAACTCAAGCTTTTGTACCATGGAATTGAGGTATGAGGCAAGGACATAACCAGGATTTTATTCTAGTAGTAGCGAAATGTATACTAAAAAAGTAAAAAAAAAAATGTATTACAATATTAATAGTCATCGACCCTAGAAAAAATAAAATTATGTAACAAAAACTATGGTAAATGATGTTTGTCATTTACACATGAAGTACGAAAAAATACCAACTGAAGAGAGATACTCGAAACTCGTTGTACCAGTCCATCGCTAGGAGATTGTTGCGGTTCATAGATCGACGTTCGGAATTTGTAAATCATCCTCCAAAAATCCGGTTCCAGGTTAAAACTGAAGAGAGGTAACCCGACCACCCACTTCTGCATTCGTAATATATATTGTTTACACCAACCTTCCAAGAAACGTGTACATCTCGGTCTCGGAGAATTGAATGCATCCCGTGAACCTTAGGCTAGAAAACAGTCAGAGCAACAAATCTGCACCAAGTAAAATCCCTAAAGCCCCAAAGTGGCAAACTAAAGTCCAGAAATGCCAAATTTTCTATAGAATCCCAAATTGGTTATGAAAGAAAGCTCCGGCCGCAATGATAGATCTGGAAATGACAAACGGCGAGCGATGCGTTCTGTTAAAGAAAATGTTGAACGAGTTAGAGATAGACTGGGTTGCGTTCCGTGAAAGAAGATGAATTCCATGAAAGAAAGTTCCACCCACCAAATTGTGCCATATATGGAAATGGTGTGATTGCAGATGGTATCTTGTAGCCTCAATGTTCCACCTTTAAATGGAATCACTCACCTAACTACATATACCAATCCATCCATGAATAGAGTATTACTTGAAATCTTTGTTAGGTGAGTTTACAAGCTTCCCCATCTTTTTTCACAGATTGCTTCTCTTAGCATTCTAGGAAAAGAAATGCACAGAAAATATCATACTCCCTCCGTCCAAAATTGTTGCTCCTGTTATGGGCATCCAACTTTTTACGGACAATACGTAATTGTATCCAGAAAAGGAAAGAAGTACAAACTTTTCTTTTAAATTGGCCTTTGTTTTGAGAGTCTGGGATAACCAAAAAAAGAAAGAAGGAGCCACGTTTTGGGACGGGGGAGTAGCATTTTTTTCTTTTTGGTTCGACGGTCATGGGTGTACAGATCAACTTACGCGCAACTCAACTAATCTCCTCCCCGGTCTGGTCAAAGGCATGCTGTTTACACCATAATATTGCATCCTTTCCTTACTCCAAGCATTTCAACTTATATATACAGGTTTATCTAACAACATTAGAAGCAGAAACAATTTCAATATCAAAAAGACAGAAATTTCATTGCATCTTCAAACAACATATATAGTCCATGCGCTAAACAACCACACAAGTTCAAATAATGCTCTTCACAGCTCAAACAACATATATAGTCCACTTCCCAAAGTTTCTGGAAAATTTTACATCCAAAAGAGTTTACATAAGGAGGCTAGAAAAAATTATCACCCCGGCGAAACTTAAAAGTCCAGAAAATTCCAACATTTGCTACTGAGATTGCCAGGAAAGATCACTCTGGCGATGACTGGAGATGACGAACGACACAAGAGAGATGATGAACGACGAGGGAACCACTCATGGGTGAGGTGGATTTTCCACGTCCAATTCTCTCAACTTCACTCCGTTGTCATCAAATTATCAGTCTGACATAACCGGAATCAATATCACTACAAGCAACCCTCAAGAAGATCGAGTTTCCGGGATGTCCAGTTATCTGATGACTCAGGGGGCGTCGATTCAATTTTTGACACGTGTTATGATCTGAATGGCGAGTTTCGCGTTCAGAGGGGGAATGGCTACTGAATCGAGTGCTCCTATCCTATCCCTGTTTCGCAATTGAAATTAGTCTTACAAACTGGTAAAATCAAATGGCATCATTAAATTTTATATCATGCCATCTTCGCTGTATACAATTATTGAACTTCGAAAAGTATAACATAGGAAGTAGTACATAAATTTCTCATAACAACCATGAATGTAATCATGGTAATCAAGAACAGGGTATAAATTTATTTGGGACCCGCCAGTTGAAATTATACAATAGTCTAGAAGTACCCACTTTACAAACACACATTCTTGTGGGATCTACCACTAAGTATATGTTGTAAAGTGATCTAAAGTACCACGTGGCGATACACACTAGGCCCACCTTTTGGTAACGTTAACCATTAACCCATGCTTCATGTAGAGAATTATGGAAACATTAGGGGATACAGGGTGCCCTTCCACCACACGAACACGGTAATTGTGGATTATAGCCGCGGCCACCGTCTTCATCTGAGTGAAAGCCACTTCCTTTCCCAGACAAGTCCTCGGCCCTGCGTTGAACGACAAGAACTTGTACGATGGCTCGTGTTTGATCGTTCCTCGTTCGGAAATCCACCTCTCCGGCTTGAACTCCGCACAGTCCTCCCCCCATACGAACTCCATCCTCCCCATTGCATAGAGAGAAAATAACACCTTCATTCTCGGATGAACACGATGGCCGCTGGGCAGGGTGTCTGGATGAAGAGGCTCCTTGTGCTGGAACGGAACCGATGGATAGAGCCTCAGGGATTCACATATTGCGCTGTGCAGATAAACTAGCTTGCTTACCTCTTCTATATTGAATAATCTCCATTTGTTACCTTCTTGTTCCGGTATGACTGATTCGAGTTCATCTCTAATCTTGGCTTCAACAACTGGGTGCGTCGAAACAAGCCAAAGAAACCATGTCAGGGCTGAGCTAGTTGTGTCTCGCCCTGCGATCATGAAATTTAAAATGGTGTCTCTCAAGAATTTGTCATCACACTTTAGTCCCATGATCTCATCCTCACTCAAATAGGATGTCAATAAATCCACCCCATCTTCTTCGTTCGATTTGATCCCTTTCCTTAGCTCATCTCTCTTCTTCGATATGTATTTGGCGATGGTATAATCTAGGGTTGCCCACGCATCGCTCAATTTCTTCTCTTGTCCGACCCCTAGCCACCTTTGTAACTTCCAAAAGCTTTCGGGCACGGCATGGCGAATCAACAATGTTTCCTCGGCATCATCAAGGGCTTTCGCGAACGGAACTTTCGGGAGTTCAACGGATAGGCAACCGGGGTCGTATCCAGTGATGAATAAGCATGTGGTGTCAAACGTAAACCTTTGGAACAAATCTTGCAAATCCACCACCAGGCCTAGTTTGGAGACATGGTCAAGAATAGGGACAAGCCCTTTCTCCACTTTGCTCCTGTTGTTCTTCCCCAGAAACTGGTGGAACCGCGGGTGACCGATCTGCAGCAGAGCAAGTTTCCTCTGGTTCCGCCACGAATCTGCGTCGGCGTTGAAAATCCCGTCTCCCAGAACGTCGAAAATCTCCCGAAAATGTGGCCCCTTCGGGAAATTCGAGAAGTTCCCGCTCATTATGTAGTGCACGTTGGCTGGATCGGACGTGGCCAACATGTCCATGCTTGAAAACAAAGGCCCCTTGATTAGGAAAGTACCCCCGGCCCGGCCGAGAAAACCGGTACACCAGACGTGAATCCTGTGGACATTGAGGAGGATACTCGGCAGCGTTCCGAGAAGCGGCCAGTTCCGGGGCAGCCCGTCGTTTGTGCAATAGACATAGAGGAAAACAAAGCATAGTAGTGCTAAGAGGATGTCATAGTACCCTAATGAGACCATTTTGGATTGCTCAAAATTGTTACAAGTTTGCAAGCAAAAGAAGAAAAGAACCACTAGCCAGGCCTTTTGCCTCTCGGTTATGGAAGACCTGGGCAATAACAAATGAAAAAAATCTCACTATCAAGTCACATTCTCTAGAGTGGGGGACGAAAGCGATGCTTCACTAAACAAACGAAAATAAAGAAGGCGATGATTTTAGTGGGTGAAGTGAAAGAAACGGATTAGAAAGAAGGACTTGGATCCTGTCCATTTTCTCCGGACTAGTTCGGTCCATTTGGGTGCATCCGACTTTTAGACGGTTCAGATTTAAAGTGAGTGTTTTTTATTTTTTATTTTTAAAAAACACCCCTTTAAATCTGAGCTGTCCAAAACACTTTTGGATGGCTCGGATGCACCAAATGGACGGAACTGGTCCAGAGAAAATGGACAGGATCCGCCCCCAGAAAGAAGGCGATGGTCTTTTCTTCAATGGTGGGATCAGAGCCGGCCCTGATTTTTAGGGCTTAAAACGAAAATAAAGATGAGGCTCTTTTGTCGGACTCAGGGCCGGCCCAAAGGTTTTTCGTGTCTAAGGCCTTATCGAAAAGTGTGCACTTATAAAGTTAATACTTAACAACTTTTTAATAACATTCTTCTTCGCTGTTTAAAAAAAAAAAAATTAACAATTTTAACAGCAACAATCACTATACAAGAAAGCCAAACCAATATAAAATTCTACTAATCATTACATACGAACACAAAATACGAGATCATCAAGTTTTTGGGGTGGGTTAGGGGTAAAACGATTTTGGGGAAGTGTTATTCGGTGGTTTGGGGGAAATGATTTTAGGGATTTAGTGGGTTGGGCATTTGGGCTTATGAGATGGTGGGTTGGGGCTAACTCCTTACCTTTGATTGGGTTTTTTTTTTTCTTCATTTTATTGGGCTTAAAAAGAGTTTTACTCAAATTCAAATAGTAAAAATATAGGACTGTCCCTAAAAATTAAATTTTTTGAAATACCCATGGCCTAGGCCTTTTGGGCCTTGGGGCTGGGCGGGCCCTGAACAGACTATTATTAAGAGGTAAAAAAGTATGCAGAGCCCTTGAAATTCAAACTTTTTGAAAGTCTAAAATGATCGCAGCTAGAGGTGTCAAACGGGTCGGGTCGGCACGGCACGCACGGGCACGACACGGTTAAATGTGGCACGGCACGGGCAAGGGCACGGTCATGCCCCTGGCACGGCACGATACGACACGGTCTTAGTGAGCACGTGGACGGGCACGGGTACGGTCTTGGCCGGGCACGGCACGGCACGACACGATTTTAGTGGGCACGTGGACTGGCACGGGGCACGGACGTGGGCGGGCACGGCACGGGCACGACACGGAAGTTGGCCTGGCACGGCACGACACGGCACGGTTTTAGCCGGGCACGGGCACGACACGGTAGTTGAACGGGCACGGCACGGCATGACACGGGTTTGACGAGCACGACATGACACGACACGGGTTTGACGGGCACGGGCTGACGGGCACGGCATGAAAATTTGGCCTGGCACAACACAACACGACACAGGCACGGAATGTGGACGGGAACGGCACGACACGACACGGTTCTAGTTGGGCACGGGCACAGGAAAAAAAAAATTAAATAAGCCAAATGACTTTTCTTAATTTATAAAAAAAAACTAAACAATTTCTATTCGGTAAAAAATATTTGATTACCTTTACAACTAAGATATTTAGTTATAAAAAAAACTATTTCTTAAAAAAAATCATGTTTTTAAAAAATCATTTTACCTTTAAAAAATTATCAATTTTTATTCGGTAACAAATATTTATTTTGTTTTTGTTAGTGAATAGGCTTTGGACAATTGGTTTCTAAATTTAACATTACAAGATAACAAGTAAAATTATAAAAACTTATCAAAATATTTATGGTGCAAGAGTAATTTAATACGAAAGGAAATGTGCAAGAGTCGTATATCCGGATATCCCTAGATCTACCGAGAAATAAAAAAGAATCTCAAACAAAAAATGAGAAAGAAATACATAGTAAAAATAAGTGGAAAAAAACTAAAATAAGAAAAATATATATATTGTAGAAATAGGTTGGTTGACTTGGTTTTGGGAGTGTATGTAGTGGCATGTCTATGGACCAACTATTTGTAAATCAGAAGTTGCTGCATATTTTTTTGAGATGAAATTGTTACAATTTGCAGTCTTGCAGATTTGTCTTTTATTTGTTAAGTTATGTTAAGTGAAGGAAAAAGTGGCAGCTGCTTGTTTGAGTCTTCCATTTGTTTCCGTCGGACGTAAAACCCACGGCACGACACACGAATAAGGACCGGCACGGCACGACAAAAAAAGCACAGCACGACACAACCCGACAAGCCCGACCCGACAAAAAGGGCACGGCACGGCACGACCCGACAAAAAGGGCACGGCACGGCACGACGGGGCACGATTAATTAATCGGGCACGGCACGACACGACACGATTTAAAAAAGGCACGGCCCGACACGACACGATTTAAGTAAATGGGCCCGGCCCGGCCCGACACGATTGAAAAATGACACGGCACGACACGACACGATTTAAGTAAATGGGCACGGCACGGTACGACACGATTGAAAATGGCACGGCACGGCACGACACGATTTAAGTAAATGGGCACGGCACGGTACGACACGATTGAAAATGGCACGGCACGGCACGGCACGACACGATTTAAGTAAATGGGCACGGCACGACACGGCACGTAACACGGTTGGCACGGAAGTTGAGTGGCACGGCACGGCACGGCACGCACGTTTGACACCTCTAATCGCAACACAAGTTTTAGCCCAGAACCAACTCTGGGAATGAGGGAGAAGCCTAATGCTTATCTACTGAGACTAGAAATCTGACAACTTATGTCCACTAATGTCCTCCTCGTGAAATGACAACGTAGCAAACGCTACGTCGCTACCCTTCATTATTATATGATGCAATTATTTTCTTTTGAACATTATTGTGGTGACCACATTAGGTATAGGATAGGGCGACAAATAAACCGAGATAGACCGGCAAATGAACCGATATAGGCTGGCAAATGAGGCGGGCAAATGAACCGAGGACCAATACTATACGCAAAACTTTAAAACCAATTGTTTGAGTCGAGTTCTTGTTTGCTTGCTAAAAGTTCATTTGACCATTGATAAGTACATAATATTATATTTTCTTGCGCTTAATCTATCACGTTTATCATTTTATTGTATATTATCGTGCTTAATCCTCAGAATGGGTAAAAACTAATACTACCAACAAAAACTATGCGAACAATCAAACCCACAACGCAGAGATATACGTGGAAAACCCCAGAATGGATAAAAACCACGGAAGAAATCAAATCACTATAATCATTGTGCAGTTACAGATATACCTATCCAAACGAAGTAAATCCTCACAACGTTTTAAGTATCAGTCACACGTACACCGCACCCAATGATCTTGATTGCCAAAAGCCTTAAGTCTACAAGCCCTCCAAAAAACCCAATCAAAATTCTCTTTGGAATCGTTCTAAAGTAGAACTGTTGCTTCGATTTTTTGCTCCTGCCGCCGCACATTGCCTTTTACTTTATGACCGTATATGCTTATTCAGTATATGTGGCCACCAATCCTTGTCATCCCTTTTTCTCTTTTATAAGGCTGTGTTGGAAACCTAGAAAAAAAGAGAGTCCATATATAGATTTTTTTTCCACGTTTCTTTTTCATTTAAAAAACAGATTATGCCGATTGATATCCGGATTGATCCGTCCATCGATCCATCTTCACCAAAATTCGTCTTGCAAAAGTTGACCTCCTTTTTTATCCTGAACGCTCATTCTCAATTACAAATAATAATGATTCCTTCCACTCTAGTTCTATACAGACTCACTAGCCTATAAAAAATAATTACATTACAACTCGATATAAAATATGTGTTTTGTCATATGGAATTGCCAATACACACTTCAGAATTTAGTCCTTACAAATATCAAAAAGACAGAAATTTCAATGCGTCTTCAAACAGTAGTAGCACATGCAATTTTCAGGAAAGATCACTCTGGCGATGACTGGAGATGACAAACGACACAAGAGAGATGATGAACGACGAGGGAACCACTCACGGGTGAGGTGGGTTTTCCACGGACCCGGGGGCTCTGCTGCCCAGGGAGGCGCAGGAGCCCCTACCCACCCCTCAAAACGTTGCTGTTTTGATATAAAAAAAAAATCACACCACCAATTTGCAATCCTATGGAGCAGAAACGTGATTATGAGAGTCCTAGAGACAAAATTTGATTATGTCTCTTTAGAATAATATGATCAAAATAATAAGATCTTCACATCCATTCAAACGGATTAAAAATTGGAGCACTTAATTTTTTAACCATATTTTTTAATATATAAACGGTGTAAAAAAATTAAGTACTCAAATTTTCACTCCGTTTGAATCGGTGCAAAGATCTTATTATTCTGATCATATTATTCTAAAGGGTCGTAATTCATTTTTATCTCTAGGGTTCTCATATTAAGTATATGTTCTTTATTTAGGACTCTGTAGAGCAGAAATGTAATTATGAGAGCTCTATAAAGAAAAATCAATTATGACCCTTTAGAATAATATGATAAGAATAACAAGATCTTTGCACTGATTTGATTCAAACGGAGTGAAAATTTGAGTAATTAATTTTTTTTAGACCGTTTATATATTAAAAAATATGGTTAAAAAATTAATTGCTCCAATTTTTAATTCGTTTGAATGGGTGTGAAGATCTTATTATTTTAATCATATTATTCTAAAGAGACATAATCAAAATTTATCTCTAGGGCTCTCATAATCACGTTTCTGCTCCATAGGATTGCAAATCGGTGGTTTGGTTTTTGTTTTAAATCAAAACGGCAACGTTTTGAGGGGTGCGCAGGGGCTCCTGCGCCTCCCTGGGCAGCAGAGCCCCCGGTTCCGTTTTCCACCTCCAATTCTCTCAACTTCACTCCGTTGTCATCAAATTACCAGTCTAACATAACCGGAATCAATATCACTACAAGCAACTCCCAAGAAGAGTTTCCGGGATGTCCAGTTATCCGATGACTCAGGGGGCGTCGATTCGATTTTTGACACGTGTTATGATCTGAATGGCGAGTTTCGCGTTCAGAGGGGTAATGGCTACTGAATCGAGTGCTCCTATCCTATCCCTGTTTCGCAATTGAAATTAGTCTTACAAACTGGTAAAATCAAATGGCATCATTAAATTTTATATTATGCCATCTTTGCTGTATACAATTATTGAACTTCGAAAAGTATAACATAGGAAGTAGTACATAAATTTCTCATAACAACCATGAATGTAGTCATGGTAATCAAGAACAGGGTACAAATTTATTTGGGAACCGCGAGTTGAAATTATACAATAGTCCGGAAGTACCGTTGCGTGTTACTCCGGACCATTTTATAAACACACATTCTTGTGGGATCTACCACTAAGTATATGTTGTAAAGTGATCTAAAGTACCACGTGGCGGTACACACTAGGCCCACCTTTTGGTAACTTTAACCATTAACCCATGCTTCATGTAGAGAATTATGGAAACATTAGGGGATACAGGGTGCCCTTCCACCACACGAACACGGTAATTGTGGATTATAGCCGCGGCCACCGTCTTCATCTGAGTGAAAGCCACTTCCTTTCCCAGACAAGTCCTCGGCCCTGCGTTGAACGACAAGAACTTGTAAGATGGCTCGTGTTTGATCGTTCCTCGCTCGGAAATCCACCTCTCCGGCTTGAACTCCGCACAGTCCTCCCCCCATACGAACTCCATCCTCCCCATTGCATAGAGAGAAAATAGCACCTTCATTCTCGGATGAACACGATGGCCGCTGGGCAGGGTGTCTGGATTAAGAGGCTCCTTGTGCTGGAACGGAACCGATGGATAGAGCCTCAGGGATTCACATATTGCGCTGTGCAGATAAACTAGCTTGCTTACCTCTTCTATATAGAATAATCTCCATTTGTTACCTTCTTGTTCCGGTATGACTGATTCGAGTTCTTCTCTAATCTTGGCTTCAACAACTGGGTGCGTCGAAACAAGCCAAAGAAACCATGTCAGGGCTGAGCTAGTTGTGTCTCGCCCTGCTATCATGAAATTTAAAATGGTGTCTCTCAAGAATTTGTCATCACACTTTAGTCCCATGATCTCATCCTCACTCAAATAGGATGTCAATAAATCCACCCCATCTTCTTCGTTCGATTTGATCCCTTTCCTTAGCTCATCTCTCTTCTTCGATATGTATTTGGCGATGGTATGATCTAGGGTTGCCCACGCATCGCTCAATTTCTTCTCTTGTCCGACCCCTAGCCACCTTTGCAACTTCCAAAAGCTTTCGGGCACGACATGGCGAATCAACAATGTTTCCTCAGCATCATCAAGGGCTTTCGCGAACGGAACTTTGGGAGTTCGACGGATAGGCAACCGGGGTCGTATCCAGTGATGAATAAGCATGTGGTGTCAAACGTAAACCTTTGGAACAAATCTTGCAAATCCACCACCAGGCCTAGTTTGGAGACATGGTCAAGAATAGGGACAAGCCCTTTCTCCACTTTGTTCCTGCTGTTCTTCCGCAGAAACTGGTGGAACCGCGGGTGACCGATCTGCAGCAGAGCAAGTTTCCTCTGGTTCCGCCACGAATCTGCGTCGGCGTTGAAAATCCCGTCTCCCAGAACGTCGAAAATCTGCCGAAAATGCGGCCCCTTCGGGAAATTCGAGAAGTTCCCGCTCATTATGTAGTGCACGTTGGCTGGATCGGACGTGACCAACATGTCCATGCTGGAAAACAAAGGCCCCTTGATTAGGAAAGTACCCCCGGCCCGGCCGAGAAAACCGGTACACCAGACGTGAATCCTGTGGACATTGAGGAGGAGACTCGGCAGCGTTCCGAGAAGCGGCCAGTTCCGGGGCAGCCCGTCGTTTGTGCAATAGACATAGAGGAAAACAAAGCATAGTAGTGCTAAGAGGATGTCATAGTACCCTAATGAGACCATTTTGGATTGCTCAAAATTGTTACAAGTTTGCAAGCAAAAGAAGAAAAGAACCACTAGCCAGGCCTTTTGCCTCTCGGTTATGGAAGACCTGGGCAATAACAAATGAAAAAAATCTCACTATCAAGTCACATTCTCTATTTACCCAAAAAGTCACATTCTCTAGAGTGGGGGACGAAAGCGATGCTTCACTAATCAAACGAAAATAAAGAAGGCGATGATTTTAATGGGTGAAGTGAAAGAAACGGATTAGAAAGAAGGACTTGGATCCTGTCCATTTTTCCCGGACCAGTTCGGTCCATTTGGGTGCATCCGACTTTTAGACGGTTCAGATTTAAAGTGAGTGTTTTTTATTTTTTATTTTTAAAAAACACCCCTTTAAATTTGAGCTGTCCAAAACACTTTTGGATGGCTCGGATGCACCAAATGGACTGAACTAGTCCAGAGAAAATGGACAGGATCCGCCCCCAGAAAGAAGGCGATGGTCTTTTCTTCAATGGTGGGATCAGAGCCGGCCCTGATTTTTAGGGCTTAAAACGAAAATAAAGATGAGGCTCTTTTGTCGGACTCAGGGCCGGCCCAAGGGTTTTTCGTGTCTAAGGCCTTATAAAAAAGTGTGCACCTAAAGAGTTAATTCTTAACAACTTTTTAATAACATTCTTCTTCGCTGTTTTAAAAAAAAAAATTAACAATTTTCACAGCAACAATCACTATACAAGAAAGCCAAACCAATATAAAATTCTACTAATCATTACATACGAACACAAAATACGAGATCATCAAGTTTTTGGGGTGGGTTAGGGGTAAAACGATTTTGGGAAAGTGTTATTCGGTGGTTTGGGGGAAATGATTTTAGGGATTTAGTGGGTTGGGCATTTGGGCTTATGAGATGGTGGGTTGGGGCTAACTCCTTACCTTTGATTGGTTTTTTTTTTTTTTCTTCATTTTATTGGGTTTAAAAAGAGTTTTACTCAAATCCAAATAGTAAAAATATTGGACTGCCCCTAAAAATTAAATTTTTTGAAATGCCCATGGCCTAGGCCTCTTGGGCCTTGGGGCCTTGGGGTTGGGCGGGCCCTGAACAGACTATTATTAAGAGGTAAAAAAGTATGCAGAGCCCTTGAAATTCAAACTTTTTGAAAGTCTAAAATGATCGCCAACACAAGTTTTAGCCCAGAACCGACTCTGGGGATGAGGGAGAAGCCTAATGCTTATCCACTGAGATAAGAAATCTGTCAACTTGTGTCCACTAATGTCCTCCTCGTGAAATGACAACGTAGCAAACGCTACGTCGCTACCCTTCATTATTATATGATGCAATTATTTTCTTTTGAACATTATTGTGGTGACCACATTAGGTATAGGATAGGGCGACAAATAAACCGAGATGGACCGGCAAATGAACCGATATAGGCTGGCAAATGAGGCGGGCAAATGAACCGAGGACCAATACTATACGCAAAACTTTAAAACCAATTGTTTGAGTCGAGTTCTTGTTTGCTTGCTAAAAGTTCATTTGACCATTGATGAGTACATAATATTATATTTTCTTGCGCTTAATCTATCACGTTTATCATGTTATTGTATATTCTCGTGCTTAATCTATCACGTTTATCATGTTATTATAGTTATTATTAATGTTTTTAGATGATATTGCGTGTAAAGTATGTTTTTATTGGTTTAAGGTAATTAAATATAAAGTGTTTCTGTTGGCACCAAAATTTGATTTGACCACTCGCGCGCACAAAATGAAGCCGCTCTTGTTTCAGCCATGCACGTGGTCTGATTCCATGTGCCAGGAAATGTTTGAAGTGCAAAGATTAAAAGAATAAATAATGGGAGGAAAATTCTAAAATCAATCCAATGGGCTGACAATGAGAAGTGTGAATGTGTATTAAAAAGTGTAAAAAAAATATAGAAATATGTGTTTTCCTTATCCTCTTATGTGCTTATTGTTAATCCACTGGGCTGACAGAAAGACAGATAATGGGAAATTGAAAGTGGAAAGAATTTAAAAAAAAAAGGAAGTTGGAGGTGCTCATTGAATTATAACTACCTAATGTCAGATCCAATTGCTTCAAGCTTTAAATACGCCTGAAAATGCCAGTGGCAAAATTCTATTATGCTTGCCGGAGTGAAGTGTACACCCACGTGGCAGCTTTTCATCCGTTGGATCATCCCATGGTTAGTTTGACTTCTCATCTGGACCATTGATCTCTTTGCTCACCTAGGCGCAATGCACTGGATAGTTTTCCAGCCCTTGGTCTTATCATAATGGACGACAACATATTTATTGCTGGGATGGGTTTTAATTCAGCAGTAATGAATGAGCTGTCATAGGCCACGTGGTGACGGTCTGTACGTCCGATCGTGCTTTGGTTTGGATCTCGGCTGTTTATTCATTTCTCAAAGTCTTATGTGCGTGCCATACTGGATCATTTTGCTCTCAGTTCTCTCAGCCGACACCCTCACTCATGCATTCACTCACTCACTCATTCATGTGTATATATGGGAAATTGCTTTTCCTCCCCCCCCCCCCCCCCCCCCCCCTGACACACACCCCTGACACACGTCCTTTTTCCCCCTTTACCCCCACCCCCCTCTCTCTCTCTCTCTCTCTCTCTCTCTCTCTCTCTCTCTCTCATTTTATTTTTTTGTTATAAAATTTTAAATGGTAATAACTTTTTCTTGACATATTGTTTTAAAATAAATTTTATATTTTTGAAATCTACTCAACAAAACCTATCAAACGAGCTTAATATTGATGGTGAAATAATGAAAAATGGAAAAACTATATATTTTTGTGATAGTTTAAACTGTATAAAGAGGTTGGAAAATTAAGTGTTCCAAAACTCAATCCGTTTGAACAGGTGGAAAGATTTTAGTTTTCTGATCATTTTATTCTAAATGGTCATAATTAAATTTTAACTGTAGGACTCTCGTTGATTAACCCTAAGAGATATTTGATTCTACGACTTTCTTAGGGTTAATCAACGAGAGCCCTACAGTCAAAATTTAATTATGATCATTTAGAATAAAATGATTAGAAAACTAAAATCTTTCCATCCGTTCAAACGGATTGAATTTTGGATCACTTAATTTTCCAACCTCTTTATACCGTTTAAACTACCCCAAAAATATATAGTTTTTCCAATTTTCCAACCTCTTTTAGTTTCGAGAGAAAAAGAAAGTTTTTTCCAATTTGCCTTTTTTTTCCCCATTTTCTTTCTTTCTTTCCAGTTTGCCTTTTTTTTTTCTCATTTTATTTCCTTTTATTTCTATCCAGTTTGAATTCTTTTTTTTTTTTTTCCGCTTTATTTCTATCCAGTTTGAAATCTTTTTTTTTTCCTCTTTCTTTCTTTTCAGTTTGAAATTTTTTCCTCTTTGATCAGTCTTGAACGGAGAAGACGCATGAACCCAAGAGAAAAACAAAACTCATTTCGAAACCCAGATTACAACGATTCATATGGCCAATCTCTTTCACACTCTTGTTTATTTGTTTTCCACTCATACAAACTCATTTTGTTTTTTGCGGAACCTAGGAAGAAAAATTATTTGGTTGCTTGGTTGCCTAGACCACTGACCACTTTTTTTTTTTTTAATAACTAGATTGAGTTAACCAAAAAAAAAAACAGAAGTGAGGTAAATGAGAAAAGAAACAAATAAAGAAAATAATTGAAAATTAAAAAAAGGAAAAAAAAGTTTCAAATTGAAAAGAAAGAAAAAGGAATAAAGGGGGAAAAAAAGAGAAAAAAAAAATTCAAAACGGAAAGAAAGAAAGAAAAAAAAAGGCGAAAAGAAAAAAAAAATCAAACCGGAAGGTAAGAAAGAAAAAAAAAAGGCAAAAAGAAAAAAAAAATCAAACCGGAAGGTAAGAAAGAAAAAAAAAAGGCAAAAAGAAAAAAAAAATCAAACCGGAAAGAAAGAAAAAAAAGGGGGAAGAGAAAAAAAAAAAGACAAACTGTAAAAGAAAGAAAAAGAAAAGGGAAAGGGAGAGAGAGAGAGAGAGAGAGGGAGGGGGGGGTAGTAATCCGGGAAATGGGCAATGGGGCCGGGAGGGGGGTGTGTCCGGGGGGGGGCGGGGGGGAAGCAGCTCTCGTATATATGGGGAGGGCTGTTAATCCCCCCTTGTCAGGCCCCTTGACGAATTCCCCCTTTTACCCCCATCCCAACGTGCTTTTTCTCTCTCTCTCTCCCCCAACAGTCTCTCTCTCTTTTGATTTTTTTTTTTTATAAAATTTTAAATGTTATTAACCTTTTTTCACATATTTTTTTAATAAATTTTATATATTTGAAATCTACTCAACGAAACCGATCAAACGAGCCTAATATTGATGGTGAAATAACGTAAAACGGAAAAATTATATTTTTGTGGTAGCTTAAACTGTCTAAAGAGGTTGAAAAATCAATTGTTTCAAATTTCAATCCGTTTGAATCGGTGAAAAGATTTTAATTTTCTGATCATTTTATCATAAATGGTCATAATTAACTTTTGACTATAAGGCTCTCGTTGTTTAACCCTAAGAAAGTCGTAGAGTCAAATATCTCTTAGGGTTAATCAACGAGAGCCCTAAAGTCAAAATTTAATTATGACCATTTAGAATAAAATGATCCGAAAAATAAAACCTTTCCACCGGTTCAAACGGATTCAAATTTGGAACACTTAATTTTTTAACCATATTTTTTAGTATATAAACTGTATAAAGAGGTTGAAATCACGTATTTTTTAAAATAAATTTTATATATTTGAAATCTACTCAACGAAACCTATCAAACAAGTCTAATATTGAATATGAAATAACTACACGCGAACTCTTCCGTTTTACATTATTTCACCATCAATATTAGGCTCGTTTGATAGGTTTCGTTCAGAAAATTTCAAAAATATAAAATTTATTTAAAAAAATACGTGAAAAAAAAGTTATTAATATTTAAAATTTTATAAAAAAAAATTAAGAGAGAGCACGTTGGGGGGGGGGGGGGGGGGGGTAAAAGGGGGAAGTCATCGGGGGGGCCTGACAGGAGGGGGCGATTAGTAGTTTGCATATATTGGGTATCAGTCCAAAAGGAAGGGGGGAGGAGGAAAAATTCCAAAAGCCTTCTATTTTGCCAAGAACCTCTGTTCCACTCCACAATTGGCCAACTAAACCATCAGCTTAGGGTGTAGGTAAGCCCTAACTTTGTATCTATGGTTTTTTTTATTTTGTAATTAGATCAATTAAATGTGGTGATTGTATAATCCAGAGTATTGTCTCAATAATTGATTTTCATTGCCAAATCTCAACCGTGTGTTTATTTTCTGTGATTATAAATGCAAAGGTTATACAATTGTTTTCAACCCACCTAGTATATTGTAAGTTAAGACAAACCATGCTCATGAGAAGACGGGCTGTGCCCATGACCCTAGTTAGTGTTAGTTTAGCGTGGACAGTCTGTGCCTAATCAAAGATGGTTTGTTTTTAATTTAATTACATGTACAAGAACTTCTTGAAAGAGAGTATTTTGGTTTGTAGCTAGAATACATCACTACCACATTGATTGACCTAATTATGAAATTATTACAAAATACCTCAACCATTGATTATAGAGTTAGTGGTGGATCTGATACCATAAATACGTCTTTCTTTCATTTGATAAAAATCTAAAACCTCTTGTTTTCAGTAAATTTAGTTCATAATCTAAATCACCAAATCTCTGCCTTTTAATTATTTTGAAAGTCAGTTCTTATAATTGAGGTAGTTCCTACTCCCTGTGGATCGACACCCGCACTCCCGCTTTACTACTAAATCCATTTGCATATTTTACGGGTTAAATTTATCTTGATTTTGACACGATCAACCATTGATGGTTATATATAATTAAACTAAATCCGAACATTAATTTTGCGAGGTTCATTAAGCTCTCAAATCAAATTTGAGCAGACTACTATTTGACTAGTATGCTCGACTTACAATCTTTAAGACACCTAAGCTACTCGAGATTGACTCATAATTGTCTCAATTAAAATTCTTTCGAGACCATCTCGCCTTATAAACAAATTAAACTTGAACACATTTAATTTGAAACGTCGTTAAATTTACAAATCAAACTTGAACAATTAACTGCTCAGCTCGTTTAACTCATTAATCGGCCCCATTTGTAGTAATATATTACGACGGTATTTGAAGTCTCACGTGCATCACCACCTTTTTGAAATGTTCACCATTAACCCATGCTCCATATAGACCCGGCTTTGAGTTTTTGGAGGCCCTAGGCGAGATTCAAAATGGGACCTCTCATTTTTGTCTATATAAATTAGTTATTTGATATGAGAATTAATATTACCGTGTGGTTTAGTGGCATCACGCGCTCGAACCAACTTCTGGGCACCATGGTCGCGAGTTCGAGTTCGCTGGGGTACATTTTTTCGCTCAAATTCAAAAACTATTCACCTTAAAACTAGTTAAAACTGAAAGAAGCAAGAATCCAACCTATAACCTTGCAATTCTTTTTTTTGTCAAAAAAAACCTTGCAATTCTAAGTCAAAGTTCTTATCACCAGACTACACTTGTCCATTTGAAAAATAATTGACATACATAATACTTAAGATATACCGTATTTTGGGGCCCTACCAAAAATAGGAGGTCCTAGGCGGCCGCCTGGTGGGCTTATGCCTAGGGCCGGCCCTGGCTCCATACGGAGAATAATGGAAACTTTAGGGGAGACAGGGTGTGTCCTTCCACCACACGAACTTGGTAGTTGTGGATTATAGCTGCAACGACCAATTTTATTTGAGTGAACACCAAGTCCTTCCCCAGACAAGTCCGCGGCCCAGTATTGAACACAAATTAAGAACTTGAACGATGGTCGTGTGTTATCGTTCCATGCTCAGTAATCCATCTCTCTGGCTTAAATTCTAAGCAATCCTCTCCCCATATGAATTTCATCCTTCCCATTGCGTAGATAGAAACTTGTAGCTTCGACTTTGGATGAACATGATGGCCGCTAGGTAGCACCCATCTTAACACAAGACTGGGCCCCTGTTTTTTTTTTTTGGGTAAGTAAAATTTTATTCACAACAAACAGGATACAAAATCAAAGGGGCATTCCCCAGTGAACCATGTCAAAAAAAATTGCTCAGCAGAGCACTCTATCAACTAGCAACAAAAAAGACAACTAACCCAAAACCAGCAACTATACAAGCTATTCACTAATACCTAGAGTCAAAAATACGAGTAGAGAAGCGCCAACGAGAGCAGAGGGCCAGATTAACTCCTATTCTCTTCACTCCTCTCCAAGAACTGATACAAGCTCTAATCTCTGTGCAAATCTGAGCTTCCAAACCCCGCACATCCAAACCTCCATGCTGTTGGAAAATACGTCTATTACGCTCCCCCCAAACATGATAAATCGTAGCAGCAAAAACCATTTTAGCCACCAGATTCAAGAAAAGAGTGCCAGTATGGTGTTGAACCATCCAATCTACCACTTGTGAAAGAACAGAAAGGCTGCAAAAGGAACTAAACTTGATTTGCAACAAGCTCCACAACTGAGATGAAAAAGGGCACTGAAAAAATAGATGCTCATGAGATTCCATAGCATTTGAACACAACACACATTGGTTTTCCACCAAAACACCCCACTGCTGCAACCTGTCCTTTGTGGAAAGTCTACACAGGATAGCCAACCATTGCACAATAGCCCACCTAGGAACTGCATGCTTGTACCACACTACTTTAGCCCAAGGGACCAGAGGTTTGGGCCTTCTGAATGCATTCCAGGCAGACTGAATAGAGAATCTACCATTGGCATTTAAGTTCCAAATAATAGAATCCTCCCTGGCAGTATTAGGAAGAAGAGAAACAGGTGTGTGCTCAATAATCTCTCTAGTGACTGTATTCCTTCCCCTGGGCCAAAGCCAGTGATTATCAACAATAATAGAAGCCACTTTAGCTTGCAGATTCCTACCCAAATTATAAGTCACTCGAGCACCAAATTTGGCAAGCAGTGGACCTAGTGGGTGCCAATTATCTAACCACAAGAAAGTTTGATTTCCGTTACCCACCCGGTGAGTAATCCAAGGCCCCTGTTAGCACCCATCTTAAAATCATAACTCAATCACTTTCTGATTTATCCTTTACTTATCAACTTCTACATGATTCTCTAATCGTATATCACCCCGGATTCTAATGTCCATTCTAGGTTTTCGAAATCGTGCATGTCCACAGTTAACAAGAATTAAGCAAGAGACAAAATATATTATGCTTCACGAGGACTAATAACCATGTTCACCTTTCATTAGCAACTATCACTTAAAACAGAGTAATCGACCTAACACCAATCATCTCTTGAACTAATACTTGCATTTAACAGGTTTAGATCTCCACATCATTAGGACATTTAATTTCAACAAAACATGCTAACAACATTTAATCGTGCAAAAAAAATTAATCATGCTATTGGAATTATAATATATATACAGTGATTCCTCGTTTTTCCTTTTCTTTTTCAAAACAAAAAAAAGTTTACGTTTAATCTACATCACCTCACATTACCAATGATTTGGCTAATTCTTCATCTCTATCAGCCTTATCAAGGCAGTGACCAAGTGATGGTTGGAAATGGAGCAGCTATTCCTATTCAGCATTCTGGTAAAGGCATTTTACCTACTCCTTCCCATTCCTTTCAGCTTAGTCAAGTATATCATGTTCCCTCATTGACTAATAACTTAGTTTCTGTTCAGAAATTCACTCAAGATAATAATTGCATTGTCACATTTGATGACTCTACCTTTCTTGTCCAGGACAAGGACACGAAGAGAATTCTGTCTAAAGGACACAATCTTAATGGTCTCTATCAGTTTTCTCCTTCAACTGTTTCCTCTTCTTTTCCACCCCAAGCACATGTTACCACTTCTGTGTCTGCTACAACATGGCATAGCAGACTTGGACATCCCTCTCCACTCAAGTTTTCACAACTTGCTCAGCAACTAAAGTTGTTTTCTGTTGATAAGTGTACTTATCTTAATTGTACACATTGTGCAGTGGCTAAAAGTCATCGTTTACCTTTTACCTTGTCTAATTCCACTGTAAATAAACCATTGTCTCTTATTCATAGTGATGTTTGGGAACCATTTCATCTGTCTACAGCTGGTTTCTCTTATTATGTGCTTTTCATTGATGATTTTAGTCGATTCACCTGGGTTTATCCTCTTACTCATAAGCATGAGGTGTTTTCTAAGTTTGTTGCCTTTAAAGCATATGCTGAAACTCAGTTTAATACCAAGTTACAAGTTTTTCGAACAGATGGTGGGGGTGAGTACACTAGTACACATTTTTCTAATCTCAAAATGGAGTTGCTGAGAGAAAACATAGACATCTTGTGGAAACTGCTATAGCACTTTTGCATCAGTCTTCTCTCCCTCTTAAATATTGGTTTGATGCTTTAGCTACATCAGTTTTTCTCATTAATAGAATGCCTAGTATAGCTTTACATCATAAGACTCCCTTTGAGGTTCTTTTTCACTCTAAACCAGACTATTCTTTCTTTAGAGTGTTTGGCTGTCAGTGTTTTCCTTGGTTGTTACCTTATACAAAGCACAAACTTCAACCAAGGTCTGTTCTTTGTGTTTTTCTTGGCTATCATCCTTCTTACAAGGGTTATAGATGTCTTGATCCTTCTACTGGACGAATCTATATTTCTAGGCATGTGTTGTTTCATGAAAATGTTTTTCCTTATGCTGCACCTGAGTTACCTACAACCTCTTTTCCACCACCTACTCTCACACAGATTCAGTCTTTCTTCTGGTCTTCTGAGTCTTCTAAACTTTCTTCTCCTGAGACTTCAACTTCAGTTTCCTCCATTCCAATTCCTTCCATTCCCTTATCTTGTCCTAACAATAGTTCATCTCAGTTTGCTACTTCTCTTGCTAGTACTTCTGAGTCCACAGTCTCTCCTTCTTGTTCCACCTCCGCTGCTGTATCTCACAATCCCTCTTCTGTTCCAATTCAGTCTCTTGAAGTTGTCTTGCCACTTGTCTCTACTACTCAACCTCCTCCTGCTAGGTCTTTACCTCATCCAATGGTTACTCGATCTAAGTCCAAAGGTCTACTATCTACTCCTCATTGTTTGAGTGCCATTACTTCTTCTACTTTTACTGAGCCTACTACTCTCATCAAGAGGCTCTTCAAATCCCTGTGTGGACACAGGCTATGCATGAGGAGTTTCGTGCTCTTCAAACTCAGTAGACCTGGTCCTTGGTCCCTTTACCAGAAGGAAAGCATGCTATTGGTTGTAAATGGGTTTTCAAGCTCAAACGCAACTCAGACGGTAGTATTGCCAGACATAAGGCCAGATTAGTTGCCAAAGGGTATTTACAAGAGGAAGGAGTTGATTTTCAGGACACTTTTAGTCCTGTTGCCAAGCAACCAACAGTCAGGATTCTGTTATGTATGGCCTTGCATTATAACTGGCCATTAAAGCAGTTGGACATTTCCAATGCCTTTCTTCATGGCAAATTGGAAGAAGAGGTTTATATGGTACAACCTCCAGGTTTTGTTAATTCTGTTACTCCTCATCATGTTTGCAAGCTTTACAAGGCTTTATATGGACTTAAACAAGCTCCTAGAGCATGGTATTCTACCTTTTCATCTTTTCTTTTGGAACATGGTTTTGTTAACAGTCATTGTGACACCTCTTTATTCATTTCCAAAACCACTTCTGTGATCAATATTCTCTTAGTCTATGTTGATGATATTATCTTGACTGGTAACTCTTCTAGCCATATCAATCAATTGATCACTCATATGCATTCTGCTTTCTCCATGAAAGAGCTTGGCACTCTCTCTTATTTCTTGGGTATTTCAGTTCAACCTTGTGCTCATGGTTATTTTTTGTCTCAACCCAAGTATGCTAGGGAGATTCTGCAAAAGGCAGGGTTAGTTGACTGTAAACCCTGCTCTTCTCCTTCTGTGGTTAAACCTGTTTCCATGCCTAGTTCTTCTGCTCCTTTTGCTTACCCTGCTTTGTTTAGACGTATTGTGGGTGCCCTCCAATATCTCACCATCACTAGGCCAGATCTTGCTTTTGCTGTCAATCAGGCTTGTCAGCATATGCATTCTCCAACAGTTGGTGACTTTGCTTCCGTTAAAAGATTACTCAGATACTTAAAGGGTACTATTGATCATGGACTAGTATTTCAGCCCTCTTCTTTCATACTTCAAGCTTTTTCTGACTCCGATTGGGCAGGAGATTGTCATGACAGGAAGTCTTCTTCTGGTTTTTGTGTGTTTCTTGGTGATAATCTCATTTATTGGTCAGCCAAGAAGCAATCTACAGTTTCCAGGTCCTCTACAGAGGCTGAGTATAGGTCCTTAGCCCAGACGGCGGCAGAACTCAGTTGGCTCACTATGTTGCTTCATGATTTGCATATCTCTGTTCCTCACACTCCAGTTTTATGGTGTGATAACACTTCTGCTCTGGCTCTTGCTACAAATCCAGTCTTTCATGCCAGGTCCAAACACATTGAGGTGGACTGTCATTATGTCAGAGATAGAGTTGCTGTCAAAGCTATTGCTCTTCACTATGTTCCTACTTCAGATCAGCTAGCTGATGTGTTTACCAAAGCTCTGCCAATTGCACGGTTTCAGTTCCTTAAGTCCAAACTATTGGTGGCTTCACCTCCCAATAGTTTGCGGGGGGATGATAAGAGTACTGAGTCATCCTGTGCCTCATATACACGATAGTCCAGCTCTTGTAATTAGTCCTCAGTTTGTTAAGACTGTTAGTGGATTGTTAAGTCGGTTAATAGAGGTGTGTGCTGTCATCATTGTGATGACAGCTGTATCTAGGTAAGTCGGTAAAGTGTATTAGATTCATCTTGTATAAGTATCAGGAAGTGTATTCAGTTGTTGTGTTGAATGAACAAACTCAATTTCTTCTCAAAGGTAACAATGGGAGAATTTTCAGTATGGAACAGGTGAGCAAGCTAGTTTATCTGCATAGTGCAATCTGTGAATCACTGAGGCTCTGCTCTATCCACCAGTTCCATTCGAGGAAAACGAACCTCATCAACCAGACATTGTACCTAGCAGCCATCATGTTCATCCAAAATTGAGGCTACGATTTTCTATCTACGCAATGGGAAGGATGAAGTTCATATGAGGAATTTTCATTTGAGTGAAAGCCATGTCCTTCCCTAGGCAAGTCCTCGGCCTTGCGTTGAACGCAAACAACTTGAACGATGGCTCATGTTTGAACGTTCCTTGCTTGGTAATCCATCGCTCTGACTTAAACTCCAAGCAATCCTTGTGTCTGATCATTCCTTGCTTAGTAATCCATCTCTTTGGCTTAAACTCCAAGCAATCCTCCCCCCATATGAACTTTATCCATCCCATGGCGTAGATAGAAAATAGTAGCCTCAATTTTGGATGAACATGATGGCCGCTAGGTAGGATGTCTGATTGATGAGGCTCCTTTTCCTCGAATGGAACTGGTGGATAGAGCCTTAGTGATTCACATATTATACTATGCAAATAAACTAACTTGCTCACCTGTTCCACATTGAAAAATCTCCAAGCGTTACCCTCTTTTAGTATACTTGCTTCGAGTTCTTCTCTAGTCCTTGCTTCAACAATTGGGTGTGTTGAAACAAGCCAAAGAAGCCATGTTAATAGCTGAGTTAACAGTGTCACGCCCTGCAGCCATAAAAGTGAACATTGTGTCCCTCAAGAACTTATCATCACATTTTACTCCCATGATTCCATCATTGTTCAAGTAGGATGTCAATAGATCCACCCCTTCTCCTTCTTCTTTGGAGTTGATTCGAAATCTGAATTCATCTCTCTTCTCCTTTATGTATCTAGCTAGGATACGATCTATGGTCACCCAAGCTTCACTATACTTCTTCTCTTTTCCAAAGCCACCTTTGTAACTTCCAAAAACTTTCAGGCACTACATGGCGAATTAGAATCGTTTCCTCGAGATCATCCATGGCTTTTGTAAAAGGTACTTCAGGGAATTCAAGGGAGAGACTATTCGGGTCGTACCCATTAACCAATATGCATGTGGTATCAAATGTAAACCATTGAAGCAAATCTTGTAAATCCATCACTAGGCCTAGTTGGCAAATTTGTTCCAAAACTGGGATCAATCCTTTATCCACCTTATCCTGCTTGTTCTTCTCCAAAAAAATGTTGAAAACGTCGATGACCCATTTGTAGATGAGCTAGTTTCTCTGACTATGCCACGAGTCACCATTGCTATTGAAAATCCTGTCTCCCAAAACGTCAAAAATCTTTCTGAACTGCGGCCTTTTTGGAAGTTGGTATTCATTACGTAGTGTACGTTGGCTGGATCACCTGTGACCAAGATTTCCATGTTCGTAAAAGGAGCTAGGTCCTTTAAATAGAAAAGTACCTCGTCCTCGTTCTAGATGATCGGTAACAAAATCGTGAATCCGGTGGACGTTGAATAGAAGGTTAGGAAGCATTCCAACCACTGGCCATTCCTGGAGTAGGCGCCTATCAAGGGTGCACATGAGATAGAGGAAAAGAAAGCATACAAGTGCAAAGAGGATCTCAAAGTAAGCTAGTGATGCCATGAACAACTATTTTAGCTTCATTTGCCTCTTAGTTTTGGTAGGACATTTGTGTTTGTTTGTTTTTTTTTTGGGCTCAGGTAAAGAGTTTTGTTATGCCGTTGGTCAATACGTAAACATATATATACACATATGCATGTATCAGGTGCCTATCAGAGATCATCAGTTGGATTCCTACTTGAAAACAAATTTAATTAATGGTGATGTTAGGATCGTCACACACGCACACACGATTTACGAGTATAAAACAGTAAAGAAATCGACACAGCAATATACGTGGTTCCCCAAAACCGGGTACGTCTACCGGAGCGAGAGTGGCTGCTGTTCTTTTATTATCACAATACGAAATAGGGTTTACAACATAGTATTTATACCGACTCTATTCTAACCCTAACCTGGTATTTGGCATGTATCTCAAAAATACCCTTGTACGAACCATACCGTACCGCCCCCTGCACCCCCAAATTACAGAACGCCTGGGCCTTCGGCCCAGTCTACTTTCACTGGATCATCGGTGATGGGCCAGATGCCGTCGCTCCGCTACGCTCCACTCATTCCGCTCCGTTCCGGCATCTGACCTTCTTTCTAGAACTCCTTAGTATCTCTTCATACTTAACATATGAGCCACAGTTCTAACATAATCATTTTCTATACCAAGGAAAGGAAAACTTCGTAGTTAATGAAACGAAACAACAAATGAACAAGTCACCTCAAATACAATTACGTTAAATACTTATGAATTCTTCTAACTTCTAACCAACTCAATGGGCCAATGAAAGAGAAAGGGGAGATTGTCCTTCTTTCGACAGAGTGGGATCACAGGGCCGGATGACGTGAACCCTACACTTAAGGGGCTGTTTGATAAAACTGAAAACTGAAACTGAAAGCTGAAAAATTAAGTACTGAAAGCTGAATGCTGAATTTTTTAAGCTGAAAAGCTGTTTGATAAATATATTAAGCACTGATAAAAAAATTATGAATTAATTTTGTTCCAATTCTCTCTTAATTTACTAATAGTCACAATATATTTATGGTAATGGTGGAGTGGTGGTGGTGGTGATGTAGTGATGGTAGTGGTGGTGGGTGGAGTAGTGGTGGTGGTGTAGTGATGGTACTGGTGGTGGGTAGAGTGGTGGTGGTGGAGTAGTGGTGATGGTGGAGTGGTGGAGCTAGTGGTGGTGGAGTGGTGGAGGTGGAGGGTGGTGGAGTGGTGGTGGTAGAATAGTGGTGGTGGTGGTGGTGATGTGGTGGTGGTGGAGGAGTAGTAGTAGTGGAGTGGTGGTGGTGGAGTAGTGGTGGTGGTGGAGGTGGTAGTGGTGGTGGAGCTAGCAGTGGTGATGTGGTGGTGGATGAGTGATGGTGGTGGAGTGGTGGTGATGGTGGTGGAGTAGTGGTGATGGTAGAGTGGTGGTGGTGGAGTGGTAGAGGTGGAAGGTGGTAGAGGTGGTGGTGGTGGAATAGTGGTGGTGGAGTGGTGGTGGTGGTGGAGTGGTGGTGGTGGAGGTGGAAGTGGTGATGTGGTGGTGGAGGAGTGGTGGTGGTGATGGTGGAAGTGGTGGTGGTGGTGTTGTAGTGGTGGTGGTGGAGGTGGTAGTGGTGGTGGAGTTGGTGGTGGTGATGTAGTGGTGGAGGAGTGGTGGTGGTGGTGGTGGTGGAGTGGTGGAAGTGTTGGTGGGAGTGGTTGTGGTGGTGGTGGAGTGGTGGAGGTGTTGGTAGGAGTGGTTGTAGTGGTGGTATAATTGTTGAATGCAAGTACACAAAATTCAGCCAGAATTAAGTAGCTCAAAGCTACTTAATTTTTTTCAACTTTTTAGCTTACATTTTAAGTGACACTTAATTTGTTAAGCAATGTCAAATTTGGTTATCAAATCTACTGAATCACTTATTACTTAATTGATTCAGTTTTAAGTGCTGAATTTAGGTTATCAAACAACCCCTTAGCCAGGGGGCGTTTGCACTAATCTCCAAAGAGAAAATCTTTTTAACGGAGGGTTCCATGAACAGTTGTTTACAGAGGTGAATCGCGACCATCCAAGAGTGTTTTAGGCGGTCCAGATGTTAATAAAACTTTTCGGGGGAAGAGATTGACTCTTCACCGAAAAAGTTTCATTTAAATTTGGCCGAGATTGTGCGGCTCCGGGAATAATAACAGATTCACGAAGCCTCCATGAATAAGCCAACCTCATCTACAAATGGTAGACTATAGACTTTTTGAGTTTGGATCATAATTTTTTACCTTTTGATTTTTGTCATCGAGATGAATCAATAATCCAAAAAAGAATTACGTGAAATAAACAAATACGAAAAAAAAAATTGAATAAAGGAATAAAGCCAAGTGGCTCATTTCGGCCAAAACACCCCTTAATGTTTTTATTTTTTATTTTTTTATCTGCAAAAGAAAATATTTTATTAAAAACAAAATGTTGGAAAAGGGGGAAGGGATACTAACCAAAAGTAGAATACATCGAATGGAACAAAACCCAAACCCGAAAAATCAAAGTAGAGCCCATACATGAATGGGCCCAAACTAATCCCAAGAACCCAAAACGTAACCTAGCCCTAACACCTCATCACTTGCCTCCACCATCTCACCCCGGCCACCACCATGCAAAAACCCGACCACAACTAGAAAAAACCCATCATGGTTGTCTAAAACCACCTGGCGCCGACACGACGGCCATCGACGCCGCAAATCCACATGAGATTTCGCTTTCTAAGAGCATCTCCAATCCAATACTTCATTTGAGAGTATCAAAATAATGTTTTTTACTCATAAAGTGATTATAGAGGAAATTACTATTCATGTTTACACCAACCACAAACCCTCTATTTTTGTCTCTAAAATCACTTTATGAAAAAAAAACCTTTTTTTATACTCTCATGAAGATAAAAATTAAGTAAGAAAAACAAACAAGGACAAAAATATCTTTTAAAAAGGTGAATAGTATTTTAGAGATGGCCTCTATTTTCTCTCACCCTCTAAATATAGAGTATCAAAATTCAATACTCTCAAATGGAGGAGGGTTGAGAGGATGGATTGGAGTGCTTTGATACTCTCAAATAGAGATATAGAGTATGGATTGGAGATGCTCTAAGAGCCCTCTTCTCAAAGGTGCCAATCTCCACCATCCTGCCCCTTTTGAGTGGGAAAAAATATGATGGTTTCCATCATCAATTGGGTCTTTAATTAGTAGTAAAGACACATGAATCTATTTTCTTAGTTGGATTTCTTTTGGTTCACTTCAATAAACAGTGTTACATGGTCTTTATCTTGCAACTAATTGGGGTTTTTAGATCCCAACCCCTTTTTTTTAGCTTTGATTTTAAAATATTTATCTACATATTATTTTTACGAAATCTTTTTAAAATAGTCCTGACCCATATTAATTCGGTCAAAAATACATTTGGTTATGAGAATGGTCTCTATGAGAACTGTTTATGAAAATTGTCTCTATGAGAGCTTTCTATATGAACTGCCTATGTGAATTGAAAAATACACAGTTCACATAGCCTCACTACACACTAAAATACATAGTTCACATAGCCCATCACATAGTCTACATAACCGAAAATACATAGTTTACATAGTCTTACCACACACTAAAATATATAGTTCACATAGCCTCTATATACAGTTCACATAGCCCACTACACATACAAAAAACAAAATAGTCATCTGTATATTATTTCTACCCAATCTTTTTAAAATAGTCCTTATCCAAATTAATTTGGACAAAAATATCATTGACTATGTGAACTGGCTATGTGAAATGGGCTATGAGAACTGGCTATGAACTGAAAAATACACAGTTACATAGCATCACCACACAATAAAAATACAGTTCACATAGCCCAAATACACATAGTTCACGTAGCTCATCGCACAGTTCACATAACCGAAAATACATAATTCACATAGTCTCACCACAAATTAAAATACATACTGTAGTTCACATAGCCCATACACACAATTCACATAGCTGCCCCAACACACAGTTTACATAGCCGCCCCAACACACAATTCACATAACTTAACACACAGTTCACTAGCCCAAAATACACACTAAAATACACAATTCACATAACTCCAACAAGCTTTCTACACAGGGCCGGCTCTGGGCTAAGGCCCAAGAGGCCGGCGCCTTAAGCCCCCCAAAAATGTGTAGAAATTAGGACCTCCTACTTTTTTGGGTACCTATTATATATGTCCAATCTTTTTAGGTATAGCAACATTAGAGGCCCATTTTAATACCTAAACCACATATTTATCGCTTAAGGGACACACAGGCCCAAAAGTTGGGCCCAACCTGACTTGCTCAATCAGAGAACACAAAAAAGAAAAAAGAAAATGCAGATCACGGGCGGCTATCTTCATGTAGAGCCCCTTGAAAAATGATCCTATGTGGTGGGTTCCTCGATAAGTTTTATGCATATTTTACCCTTACAGCTCTAATCTCCATGAACACACAATAAAATGGAAGGAGATGAATTAGAGATCAAAGGAAAAAAAACAGGATCAGAAATTAGTATTTGCATGGGTTTTTTCCTTTGTCGAATACATGCATTTGGCTTTGAAAAAAATCATTTATCTACTTATTATTTTATTTTCGTAAATTTTATTAAGGGCCTCATTATTTACGTTCGTCTTAGGCCCCGAAAATCTCAGGGCCGGCCCTGAAAAGGTGGCTGCTAGTTCATTTCCAGGCGGTGGAGCTAAGGTTTGATTCGCGTGAGGCGAACAAATGTGCAAACTTCATGGTGAAAAAGAGGCTTTCAATTTACCATTAGGTTTAATTTCTTTTTTTGTTGCATCTGATGTAATATTATTTCAATTACAACGTACAAGACTTTGTATGGATTAAATACCGACTTATTTCTTATTCGTAATAGTAGTACTGTAGTAGTATCCTTTGCAACAAAAAAAAAAGAAAAAAGAAAAGAAAAGACTACACAGAAAGAATCAATTACAGGTTGTTTTTGTCCACATGTGCAAGTACTAGTTTGTATTCTTTCCGTTTGGACTCTGGAGACATTAATGCCTTGTTTGGACGGTGTTTTAAAAAAATTTGAGTTTGATTTTTGGATAATTAGTGGAAAAAGAAATTAAGGTAATAATTGGAGATAGGAGTAATGAGTGGAGAAAGATAGAGAGAGAAATGAGAATAATAATTGGAGAAAGGGGAGAGAAATGAGAGTAATGATTGAAAGTAGAAGTAATGAGTGTTTTTCGAGTTGGGAATATATTTTTTAAATGTCATACAAACAAGGCATAAGACCCCGTTCGTTTTGGAATTTTGGATTTAGATTTGTAGGTAATGAGTGCAAAGAAAAATACTAAAGTAATGATTGGAAATAAGAATAATGATTGGAGAGATATAGAAAGAAAAATTAGAGTAATGATTGGAGAAAAATAGGATAATTATTAGAATTCAAAATCCAAAACCTTTAAACGAATGGGGTCTAAAAGGACAACAAAATTTAGAAATACAATTTTATAAATTGTTAGGAAATATGAAAACTAAACATGAAAGTCTCCATGAAACCAAAATAAAGGGCTCAGATTCACAATGAAAACTAAACATGAAAATCTCCATGAAACCAAAATGAAGGGCTCATAGTGTTGGGAATGGGAGCCCTTCATTTTGGTTTCATGGAGATTTTCATGTTTAGTTTTCATTGTGAATATGAGCCCTTCATTTTAGTTTTATGGAAATTTTCATGTTTTGTTTTCACAGTGAATCTGAGCCCTTCATTTTGGTTTCATGTAGACTTTCATGTTTAATTTTCATGAAACCCTATCGAGCCTCATAATACAACTCCGGACACAATATTCAGAACCGTTGAAAATTGATTGAGAGATGCTAGGGACACATTAACAATGTCTCAATCAAGACCAAAAAGGTTTTAACAATTAGACTCTCTCTTTTTTTTTTCGACGGTCAGGGTGAGCATAATTGTGTGGCGTGGCGCTTCATGACACTTAGTCACTACTCTCTACGTAGAGCCGGCACCTAGTCGTGAATTTCATAGAATTGTGCAATGTCGTAGAGTCGGCACCTAGTCGTAGATTTCATAGAATTGTGTAATGTTTACTAGGACCTTTTTCCGACCCACGAGTATTAGGACCTTATTCACATGATCATTCATTCAATTAGATCTTTCGTTTGCGCTCTCAATTTTTATTCTCGCAAATTTAGTAATTTAGGATATTTTTAAAAAGAAACCCTTTCATGCACACACATTATGTAAGTAACACAACTACATCTCAACCTCCCTCAACCTTAGTTAATAGTTACATAATTCTTCGAAATGCTATGTGCTTTCGCCCTCAATCCTCTCACTTCTCTCGCGCTCTCAATCTCCGCTCTGACGAATTTTTAGTTGATGGGATGTGTTTCAACAAAACTTTCACGTTCACACTCCCGCAATAGCTCGGACGAATTATGTGACTTAGGTCTTGACTCCTCGAGAGCACATAAAAATTTCAAAAAGTCTAGGCTCACCGCATATTTTATCGCACATGTCCACCACACGTGTACGAAGCCCACTCCAGGTCCCACAAAAATAGCGGATCAAAAAAAAAAAAAAAAAAGGTCCCTCAAAAATACAAAAAATAAAAACATCCATAATTTTTTACGGAGCTCTGTAAAACTAAATATTGATAAGTATTTTTCCTAGACGAAACTGTTCAACTGTTCAGTTTTGCCCCATACGAATTCAGAAAAAATATTTATCGACATCATTGGAGTTAATTATGGCTAGTGATTTTGCCACACCCTTATTTGTTAATGCCACACCCTGCAAGTGTATTTTTTGCACCAAAAAATACACTTGCGGTGCAAAAAATACACTTGCAGGGTGTGGCAAAATCATTTCCCTTAATTATTTACAAGACACCATAAGAAATTATTTTAAAATTTATATGTATTTTTCAATGTATGGAGTGGACATGTGCCGTGAAACTATCCGGTGTGATTGCTGGACGTCTGTAAAAAATTTCAGGACCAGCCAAAAGACAGCTAGCGAGGCCGGAGAAAGCCAAATGTGGGTGGGACAGCGGAGGAAAACAGAACAGTAGAGAAAAGTGAACCGAAACCGCGTTCATGTGGGTGGCTATTTCCCTCATTTAAGGACAGGAAAGGATGTCATGTCCACATCGTAGGTAACGTAGGGGGGGACGACAGGCCTTAATTATCGGTTGTGCTGCTCTCTTGCTGTATCCAATTCTGTCATTATCAGTAAAAAAAAAAATTACGCTTGTTAATTTTGTGTCAAATTTTAAATTAGGTGGAATTGGATACAACAAGAGAGCGCCACAACTGATAAGATCTATTGTCCTCTTCTCCCCACGATGATGATAGATCGAAAAGAATTTGAGTACATACAAATGGGTGCATGTTCCGTATGCATATTACTACTTTGTGACCCGTCTCGAGTTTCAATTGGAGTTGCTCATTTTATTCATTCAAAAATACTATTAAATTTAAGATCACTGTAAACAATCAGCTCGATCGAATAATAGCTAGCATGAGTGCTTATGAATGATCGAACTTTACTTCGTAATTCATTCATGAATTCAAGAGCAAAGTTGTATGTTTCGTAAATACTCTTAACCATATGCGATTAAGCTACTCCCTCCGTCCATTATTTAGAGTTCAGTATTTCATTTTGGGCTGTCCCTTAATAAGTGTCCATTTTGTAAAGTTAAGGGGGTAAAAGTTGGTGCATTGTCTATTTTGTCTCTAAAAATATATTTCATTTTGAAAAGTTAGTGAGTAAAAGTGTAATGATGATGGGAGAAACTTTTAAGTATCCCGGGTATACCAAGGGCTTGGTATCCCCCTCCGGTCCATTTCGCATTTTCCGACCATTTTCCGATCACATGTGGATAATCGGCTCCGTTCATTTTGTAGAGTTCGGCAAGAACTATAATCATACCAAAAATCGTGTTCATCGGATTTTATTTGATACATGATCGGCACACGTGAAAATGGAAAAAAAAAACCAAAACTGGGTCAAAAAACACACTGAATCAGCACCCAGTTTTTGTTTTTTTTCCATTTTCACATGTGCCGATCATGTATCAAATAAAATCCGATGAACACGATTTTTGGTATGATTATAGTTCTTGCCGAACTCTACAAAATAAACGGAGCCGATTATCCACATGTGATCGGAAAATGGTCGGAAAATGCGAAATGGACCGGAGGGGATACCAAGCCCTTGGTATCCCCGGGATACTAAAAAGTTTCTCTGATGACGGGTAAGTAGGGAAAGTGAAGGAAAAAATTGATGTGAAAGATGTAATGATAATGTTCTTTTTAATAAGTTGAAGGTACAAAACAGAACACTTAAAAAGAGACAGAGAGAGTAATTTTTTACATCGACAGTTAATAAAATATTTTGAACAAAATAAAACGCTGTAATTACTTTTGTAAGACTCAAGACGGATTCCAAAGTAACATGTACGCGTGGGGTATGTACACCTATGTTCTCATAGCAAAGCTGGTAGATCTTATTGGCTGTGCTGCTCTCTTGCTGTACCCAATTCTCCTCTCTCTCCTCCCCCGCACCCTATAATAGCAGCACTCCCTTCCTCCACTTTGGATACTCTCTCTCTCTCTCTCTCTCTCTCTCTCTCTCATCACATCGGAGCTGAAACCGGAGAAAACCCAACTTAATGGAAGATAGCAAGGAGGTAATTATATTGTAAATCTCTGTCTCTCTTTGTCTCTGTGTTTCTCTTCTCGATTTATATCTCCGCTCTTCGATAGTGGTATTTGCGTTCTCGATATTCGTGTTGCTCGATCGGTAATAGAGGTTTCAGTCATTTTAATTTTCTCGTGAATTTTCTAAGTTGGAATTTTGTTTCTAGAGTTCGTATAAGCTTTTGTTAGCTACTCCCTCGGGCCTTGCTCCACGAACTCGGGGATGCTCTGGCGCGGGCTGTGTAGGGCGGGTCGAAATGAGGTAGTTTTGGAGTGCAGATTTGGGGCCAAAATGACTTCTTTTTTCCACCCGCCCTACACCGTTGTGCCGCCGACCGCACCACAGCATCCTGAAAAAACGTTCTTTTGAAGAAAAATATATATATACTTTTCATGTATTTTTTTTTTTATTTTTTTGGCACAATTGGAAAAATTAATTAAGATTTTTAACTAATTTTAAAGAATTTAGAAAACTATACACAGGAGCACGTTAGGACGTTACCCTTTTAAATTAACCCTTCCCATGGTAAATTTAGGGAGTTAGAGATAATGCCAAAACCATTTTTGTTCTTGCCAAAACCTTTTTTGTTTCTGCCAAAACTCATTCATTGCATGACTTAATTGCCCTTCACTACACCACTTACTTTACGAAAATGCCCCTTCAAATCCAGAGGATTATTTTTGTTTACGTCTCTTCTCAAATTACCTCTAGTTTTGCTCGTGAATTGCATTTTTGCTTGATGTTTAATTTTTGTTTGCTTCTCTTCTAAAATTAGCTCTAGAATTTGCTCATGAATCCTTGCATTTTTGCTTGAAACGTGGAACTGGAAAACGCATTGCACTTGTGGGATTTTAAAGGGTATTTTCGTAAAGTAAGTGATGTATTGGAGGGCAATTAAGGCATGCAATGAATGAGTTTTGGCAGGAATAAAAAGGGTTTTGGCATTATCAATTTCCTAAATTTACTTAGAGTAAAAGCAAAACGGGAGTGCATATGATAAAAAGGGGAGTGCGAAAATCACTGACCACAATCTTTGTAGCGGGACTAGTATTGCGGGCCGGAAAGTAGTTTGGTACTTATTCTTTTCATTGTCATTTGTAATTAGCTAGCTGCCTAGCTTTAATTCATGAATGCTACAAAATCGTGGTTTTGCTTGGTCTATATTCCAATCATCTTTTCCGTGTAAAAGCAAACTCTCCAAATTCCTCCCTCTCAAAATGAGAACAAGTCAAGACAGAGTATTCTCGCACGCCAGGGCGTGTGATGTTTGACTGTGACGGCGCATACAATCTTTGAATGTCGACACCCGCACCTGGGTGCTGTTTACACATTACCGCCTACGTAGGAGACTGCATGATTTAGACGAAGAATGGTTGTTCAAGGGAGCAGAGCGATAGGATTCCCGCGTGCCCGAGCGTTCTTTTCTTTTCATTTAGGCTCCGTTTGTTTCGATGTAAAATGTTTTACAATGTAAAATGTTTTACAATGTAAAATATTTTCCATGTAAAATATTTTTTCAAAAAATAAACTTCAAACTTTTATTTTCCGGTGTTTGGTTGGCACTTGAAAATATTTTCAGAAATCAACAAAATAGTGTAGAGAGAGAGATAGTGGGGGCTTAAACGGTGGAGAGATCTGAGAATATTGGAATTGAACGTGGGTTAGGACTGATGATCGAGGAAACTGAGCAGTGAGAATTGCAATATAAGGCAGCAGGTTCATTTCGGAAAACAGCTTACGGAAAATTTAAGAGTAAGTCATTTTCATCCAATTGATGGAAAATGTTTTACATGTAAAATGTTTTCTTAATTTTTTACACAACCAAACACCGGAAAATAGGTAAAACATTTTACCTGAAAACATTTTACGCCCAAACAAACGGAGCCTTAACTTTCTCCAAATTTAGCTGATTTTTGGCTCTTTGTTTCAAGTGCAATTTGAAATGTGAGAAATGATCCCTTTTTTTTTTTTTTTTAGTACACTCCTATACTTGTTTGAGTTGTTTCTACTGTGCTTTGGAAATTCTTATGTGTAATTTTGGCAAGTTTCAGAGTGTACTATGACAAGGTGAGTGTTAAAATCGTTTCGTCGGGTGATAATTCACTTACTTTTACTCGAAAGAGTGTTTTGAAGCAATTATTCCTCGAGAATTTCGTTACACAAACGTAAATTTTGTGCACAAATTCTGTAATGTGACTTTTAAGGTCCCTTCGTGTCGAACCACAACTCCAGCAATTGTTGCTCGTGATTTCAAAATGCCATTGGAAAATCAGTGCGACAATACGAAAGGGTTTCCTTCATAAACATCATATCTGCAAATACTCTCGATGTACAAATGTGAAAAAGAAACACGGATATGAGTTATCGATATGTGTTTTTGTTTCCAAGAAACCTCCATTGTCTACTTTCGTGAAATACTTTCGGGACGAATACTCATTGCTTTTATTTTGCCTCGTCTTCGGATGAATGGTTGTTGGAAACAATGGTGAATGCAACCCTTCGATGCGTTTGTGCATAGGTGATCCTTCATTGGACTAAAGTTTTTATTTCTTCTTCTTTCGTGCGTGTGATTTGCAGAAGAACACCACGCCATGGCTATCAGTGCCCCAGTTTGGGGATTGGGACCAACAGGGAGTAATGCCAGATTACTCCATGGATTTCACCAAGATCAGAGAAATGAGGAAACAGAACAAGAGGGATGTGTCAAGAGCCAGTCTTGGAAATGAAGAAGAGCTCATCTCCTCGACCGTCGCCTCCAAAAACACAGCCGACAGTAACCTCCGGCATTGCCACCAGACCCATTCTCCAACTGTAAGATTCTTTTGCTCTCTTTGTTTATAGCTTCGGTATAGTATCTAACTCAGTATAGGGATTGCCATACAGAAACCTCATGCATAATTCATTGTAGAAAAATTGAACCATCTTAGAGCATCTCCAACCCTTACTCAACTTCATTTGGTGTTAGACGCTCCAACGGGCAAACCCAAATTTATGCACAAATTTGAGTAAAAGCTTCATTAGTTGTAAATTTGGGAGGGGAGAATAGCCTCGCAAATTTGAGTAAGAATTTGTGTCTCCCTTAATTTCAGTAAAAATTTGAATAAAACTCAATGTGGTTTAGGTTCAAGTGAAGGAGTGGAGTAGATTTCTTGGGGGTTTTACTCAAAATTTGAGTTTGAAAAAGAAAAGGTGCAAGGGTTCCTGATGCTCTTAGGAGTACTCTAGTGTTATCCCAAGGAATTTGGAAATCCTGTAGGGCAGCCCGCCCAACAAGGTCCCCAGACCCGTAAGTATGGGTCACTTAAAAGAAAAAGAGAAGAGGATGGCATGTAGGCGTTTTCACTAGCACCTCATGAACAACCATGTGATTATGAGTATTCATTAGAGCCAGCTAGTAACAGCTCGTTGGATGGAGATGTATCCTCAAAGAGGAAACCACATGAATTATTTTTCATGTAGACCCAAAGAGCTTTCTATGTGTAAAAAACAACGCAGAAATTCTTTTCGCATTTCTACGGTAAATTGGTTGTCACTGAATTCAGTCCAAGTACGTACATTTTTTTGAAAGTAGATTAGTTATTTGCTAGGATTTTGACAGAAACTGAAAATATTTCCAATCCAGGTAAGAAATGAACACAAGGCTTGAGCATTTGAATTCACAAAAAGAGTAAATGTGGCTGGCTTGTTATCATATCTAATTTATCTTCGTATCTGTAAATATGTTCTCTTCATTTTCATATAGTGGTCCAACGCTGGACCCGCGTGAGCCAGCCGGCCAAGTAGGTCACCATGGGCTATGGGTTAGGCTTCGAAACATCATACTTGGACAATAGTCAATAGGGCACACCCACTTGTATGCAAAATGTTGACAAAAGTGGGGAAAAAGTTGTTAATGATTTCATGTTTTGATTTTTAGAAATCACGCGCAGCGTAAACGACAGAACTAGAATTTCACATCTGAGGGCTCAAGTTTTGTGGTTGAAAAGTACCCAAAAAAAATTGATATATGGTTTCAATTCAACTTTGATATAGCTTGGGTAAGACGCACCCAATCCGAGCCATATATTTTGAATTCTGAATAGTTTCTGGGTAAAATTTCTTTGCACGAAGCAGTGATATTCTCTCGGGTGAGAGGGAAGAGGCCAGACCAATGAAAAATATGTATGCTGGGGGGCAGAACTTAAACTAATGTTGTAACATTTGGAACATGAGACTGTAAAATAAAAGAGAACTGTGAAAATTAAAATACTTCTTAATTTTGGTATGAATAAGTACTTCTTCTCTCTCTCTCTCTCTCTCTCTCTCTCTCTCTCTCTCTCTCTCTCTCTCCCCTTTAGATTACTGGTTTTGACTCTTTCGTGTTATTATTTTTTTCTACCAGGCAAGGAGAAGCATTCTCAGATACTTCAATTGTTGTACAAAAGCTTGAGATTCATGAAGGCGGCTGTGTAATGACCTAAGTATTTAGAACGCGCAAGAGTAGGAAGAATGGTTTATGTGTGAATCGAATGAGGATAATTTCTTTTTCTTGCAACCTTTGTTGATGACGGATGGCGGTTCTGGTTACAAAGTTGTATGAATTTCTTCATGATGTTGGAACAAGAGATAAACTTCATGTCTGGGTCAAGGATTTAAGGACGAAGAGGGGAAAAAAATTCTTTTTTTTATTTTATCCGAAGCGAAAAAAAATATAAAAACGAGTTAAATTGCTTGAGGATGCAGAAAAATGAAGCTGCCATTTTTCCGTACACAAAACTTGCCAATTTCCCAAGTTCGGCTGAACAATTCGAACTCGACCTGTTCATAAAACCGGTGACTAAATGAGATGATGCTCGGACCTTGGAGTTTGGCCCAATGGTCTTTGTAGTCACCATTTGGGTTATGAGGTCTAGGATTCAACTCTTAGACGTCTAGGATTCAACTCTTAGACCTTAACAAAAACAGAAGACATGAAGGGAATCTCAACAGATAAGGAAAGATCTACTTGCCACCACACGATCCTATCGCAATGTATTGCACCGCCATCCAACAAGAAATTCCAGATTCAATAGTCACACGTTCTTGATGATTTGCACAACATCCTTTGAGTTCATGCTCCTGGTCTATAAAAAGCACCGAACGACATTAGACATGAACAAAGAAGCAAAGAACAGGAAAAGAAGAAACATGAGCAACTAGTAACATGAATTTGGCTTCACAATTTACCTTGCCTACTCTTTGGGGCTTGTGTTTCACGCTCAAACCCCAGACCAGTGCACTGCATCATTTGAAAAGTTGGGTTAGTTTTGGGTCAAGGTAAAACTGTGCCACTGAGCGGTCCAAATTCAGAAAATGGGTTTTCAGCTAGAATATTTAGTCAGCACTTGTATCAGGAGACACAGGACAGAATACCAAATGTGCAGACTGTTTCCTAGACATCTTAGTAATATATCAAGCATCCACATTGAACAAATCAAATCTTGGGGTTTTTCATTCGAACCTAGCATAGAACTTAGAATAAAGCTCATATATTATGAACAAATCAAATCTTGGGGTTTTTCATTCGAACCTAGCATAGAACTTAGAATAAAGCTCATATATTATGCATGAAATGATCTACGAAACCTTGTATAGCTGTATACCATTTCCTCTCTAAGATATCCGGTTTATGCCGGAAAGGTAGAAGTCGGACTAATTTGGAAACATTGGGCAATTTACTTTACAAATACTATTCCGTCTGTTTTGTTTGCTTCTAGTCTGTTTTTATTAGGAGCCGTGATTGGGGGAGTAGTACTAGTCCTAAGGTGAAAAGGCAGGATGTATTCAGGCAAAATACTATTACATTTTTGCATCACCTACATCCTCGAAGGGGGAAATAGGTGGATCCAACACTTGGACATGTACTAGAACCCGAACCCCAGTCCAGTTGTCATAGATGACAAATGCAAATGTTTTCTCCGCAGCAGTTCTAACTTCAGCGACATTGATGGCAATGTGCAGCCAGTTTAAGAGGCGAAAAAATAGTCGCATATAGCCAAAAAGAAGACAATGGAAGAAAATATTCATTATCTATGTCTATACAAAACCCAAGAATTTCAACAAGAAAAGCAATATCACTGGCACAAGAAGAGCCTTTGTTACCACAACCAGTAGAAAACCACCCCAACATATTGGATTGTATTGCATATTCAGAACTGCAACTACTTCATAACAAGGAATTGGACTTAAACTCAAATACAAGCAAGGTTTATAAACGTCCAAAAGATCCTATCGTACTATGATTATAAACTTAGCTTCTTAACCTGAAGGCTTTGCGTTGAAACAGAGAACAAAACAGTCAAAGTTTACCATATACTGGATTAAGCCAAGCTATTACCATATACTAGATTAATCTACACAAGCTATTATCATCTACTAGATTAAGCCATTAAACTAAACAAAAACTGCTTCAAAAATGCTAACCCTCCTGCATCATTTGCAATCACTATCCGGCTACGCTTTCTTCACCAACTGAAAGTATGAAAGTAATGAAATATGAGAACATTTTATGGAATTACAATAAAGGACATTCATGTATCTAAAAAAACATCAACATCCACGTACTTCTTTTCTTAGGTGATTCAATCCAATCATTGCCAGTCATCAAAGCTTCGAAGCAACTGTAGTAGCTGGAACCGCTAAAATATCACTTGTCATCCTCGCCAAAGTAGGAAATTTCACACTATTTACTTTCTACCAATGTAAAATATTGAAGTCATCAGCATTTGGAAACATCATCTCATCTAACCACTATCCTACTCATCCAAGAGCTTAGGAAACATGATCATTTTGCACCTTGGGTCAAGAACTACAAAAATTATGACCACAATCCTTCAAAAGATGAATGAGAAGTAGCAATGGTAGCTTGTGAGTGCTTGAAGGTTTTTTATAATGCCACGTTTCACTTTAGGGGAACTTTGTTTCCCACTTCAAATGTTTTTTGCCCGAGATATGTAAGATTCAACTCCAACTTAACAAGTGGGAAACAAGTGCACATGAATTTCTCAATTTGATGGCTAAGACTATGGGTTAGAAGTTTGCAAAGTATTAGGAGGAGTGTTGCTTTGCACTTGCAATTTCTGTAGATCTTAACCCATAAATGGCAGTGGTGGAATTTTATTATGACAAAATCTATGGCATTTTCAAGTTCACTAGTCGTGTTGACAAGGTCTGTACCTCTTTTTCCAAGCTCTTTGATGAGTACGATAGTGGTTCTTGTAATTCTTTGGAGGGTGTTTCAGATGGTTGTAGCTCAAGTGGTGGTCACTTAATCTTAGGTTCTTCCAAACAACAAAGCTTGGATGGCTTTCATGAGTGATATGCAAAGGCACATGCTTCTAGTATTAAAGATGGACCAATACTTAGAGGAGATAGTGTTTCCAAATGCTGATGACTTCAACATTTTCCATTGGTGGAAAGTAAACAAAATGCAAGGCGAAAAGAGAGTGGAGAAAAGCAATTTACAAGGGGAGACAATTTGAGAGTGGTAAAAATTTCAGGTGACATTTGATGAGGTGAGGCCATTACCATGTTGGGTAGCTTAGGTTTTTTTGGGATGGTTGTTAGTCTATATGTTTTGGGTTCTCAAAAAATAAGATCTGATATATCCAATTCCGATACTATTAGTATTCGGATTGGTGTTACCAGATTCGAATCAGAGATTTCCGGATCCAGTCCATTGACAAGCTTGGACATGCTTTACCAGCCTCCCTCTACCCTTTCCATCCTTAGCACCCTCGATAATAACAGGGAGATCCAACAACTGCATAAAATGAAGGAAATTAGTTAAAAGTACATTATGAGTGGCAAATAAAGTCAGTATGCTGAAGTTGTAACAACATATATTCCTCACCTTGGGTTCATTGATTTATGTATTGGGTAGTAAAACAAGAGAGTTATTCAAGATGGTAGTTACAAAAAGAACACTAGTCATCATGGAAGAATGAAAAAGAGGAACTAACTATTAAGCATGCATAATACTGTCGTGTAATTCCCCACACACAACTTGAAAGCATGTTGGTATGAAAGTTAGAAGACTATGGCTGCTACAATTTTTTGCTCCACAAAAAGGCAGCCCATGAGGCTCCCAACGCCATGTGATATGAAATATATACGCAGCCATACCTCCACATTTAAGAGAGTCTGTTTTAGTTCCAACCCATCATGCCCGGGTCGCAATGGAGCATCGGTAGTGCTGCCCCTAGGCTCCCCCATCCCAGTTCCCATGTTGACAGAGAAAGCATTGCCAGAACCAACGGTTAGGAGAACCACAATTAAGGCATCCATGAAGGTATGATTGTTAATCTAGGGTTTTAGTGTCTCTTGTTATTTGTTATTATTTTAAGGGTAGTTTAGTCCTTTTGTTATATTAGGTTTGTCTAACGTTATTAGGGTTAGCCTATATAACCTCTTTATTATTCTTGTAATCATTTATCTTTTAAGGAATACAATACGTAGTTCTCTTCTCTGAAGTTTCATGGTATCAGAGCAGGTCTTCTTAGACCCACCGGCTGCCATTGCCGGTGTTGCACAGTAGCATCTCTCCTTTTCTCTCATACGACAACAACATCCCCATCTCTCTCTAATACGGCACTCTCTCTCTCTCTCTCTTGTACGCCACACTCGATCTAACAAGCACCACCACCGACATCTCTGATCACCAGCAACCACCTCCGATCACCTTCTGACCATTGCCGACCATCGCAGACCTTGTTCCAGTCACCGGCAACACTGGGTTGTTCTTGATAATCCCTCGATCAGTTGTGCAGTGATAACTTTGGGTGTTTCTCTTACTGGTTGGGGTCTCTCTCTCTCTTCAGATCAATTTTGAACCGAATTCAGGTTACCGTAGTTATCTCTCTATAATTCTCTTCAGTACAGTACTAAATTTTCTTATCTATTTATCATCATGGTTGACGATAAAACTCAATCTATCAGTGTGCGTTTAACTGGTAATAACTATTCTTACTGGGCATATGTTATGAAGAATTTTATTGTGGGTAAGGGAGTATGGGGACATGTAGATGGTTCAGTACCATGTCCTGTTCTAGATAGTAAGTCCGAAGGGTCTGCCACTGCTATTGAAAAATGGAAGATTGAAAATGCACAGATACTTACTTGGATTCACAACTCTGTTGAACCAAGTATTGGAATGAATTTCTCGAAATATGACACATCAAAGAAAGTGTGGGATTATTTGAAATCTATGTATCTTGAATCAAACTTTGCTAAACAATATGAGCTTGAGATGTCTATTCGCAGTGCTACTCAAAAGGATAAATCGATACAGGAATTCTATAATGAGATGACAAATTATTGGGATCAATTGGCTGTTATGGAACCCTCAGACTTGCAATTACTTGATAGCTATTTGCAGTACCGTGAGAAAATCCGTCTTGTTCAGTTTCTGATGGTTCTTCGAGGTGAATTTGAACCCGTCCGTGGAGCTATCTTACATCGGTCTCCCTTACCTACAGTGGATGGTGCAGTTCGTGAACTTATTGCAGAGGAAACTAGGTTCAAAGTATCCTCCATTGCTCCTCCTACTCAGTCTGTGTTTGTCACTCCAACAGCTCCCCCTATTCAGCACTTGGCACCCCTTCTACCCACTCCAGCTTCACATTTGATACAGGTTACTGGCAAGCCCAAGCCTCGGGTTGCCATGGATGAGTGCAGTTTTTGCCGTCAAAAGGGACATTGGAAGCATGCATGTCCTAAGCTTTCGCAGCCAAAAGGACGTAATTCGACTGCACCATCATCTTCTCGGCCACCATCACAGGCTCCTTGACCTCCAACAGCCTTTGCAACTCCTACCGCTAGCGAAGTCCCACCTTCTCCCTTATTTGATCAGTGGCAGCAGTTTCAGACATTTATAGCTACCCAAGGGAATCATTCACAGGCTTCTGCTATGACCACTACCATGCCAGGTTTGCACAGTGCTTATACCACAGGTATCTTACCCACCACATGGATTTTTTATTCTGGTTGCTCCAATCATATGACTCCTGATTTGTCGTTACTTTGTAATTCTATCTCCCCTGTCCCTCCCATTAGTATTGCTACTGCAAATGGATCTCATATGCATGTTGTGCTTGCTGGGTCTTATCCTTCCTACTGCTTCTTCTTTATTGTCACTTCCTAATGTCTTCTATGTGCCCCATTTGTCTTTAAGCCTTGTTTTGATAAGTCAGTTGTCCGACTCTGGTTTTGACGTCTTGTTCTCTCCCTCTGGTTGTGTTGTGCAGGACCGGGTGTCCAAGAAGCAGATTGGGACCGGCCGTAGAGTTGGTGATCTATATGTGCTGGAGAGCTTGCATGTACCTATGGAGTCTACTTCCACTGCATTGTCGTCTTTTCGTTTGGATGAAAAATCCTCTTCTTTTTATCTTTGGCATTCTAGATTAGGTCATTTGTCTAGTGAGCGATTGAAACTTCTTGTTCAATCTGGTTTTTTTGGTAACATTTCTATTAGTGGTATTTCTTAGTGCAGTAGTTGTAAGTTAGCAAAGATGTCTGCTTTACCGTTTAATAAAAGTACTTCTTTTTCCACTTCACCTTTCCAAGTTGTTCACACAAATTTGTGGGGGCCTTCCCCGATTACAACCAAGGGTGGTTCTGTTTATTATGTCTCATTTGTAGATGATTACAGTGATATACATGGGTCTATTTGCTTACACATAAATCTGATTTTTATAAAGTCTATCGCACATTTCATATGATGATTCAAACTCAGTTTTCTGCCACGATTAAAATTCTTCGTTCTGACTTGGGTGGGGAATACTCTCTTACAGAATTTACAGATTTTTTAGCAACTCATGGAACAATCCATCAATCCTCGTGTACTGATACACCTTCCCAAAATGGTCGTGCTGAAAGAAAACATCGCCATCTCCTTAACACTGCTAGGTCTCTTCTTCTGTTCCCGCTATATTCTGGGGAGAAGCTGTCCTCACTGCAGCTTATCTATTGAATCGGATGCCTACCCCTCTTCTCTCTGGTGCTTGCCCTTACGAGCGTCTCTATGGTCAAGTTCCCAACTACTCCCTCCTTCGTGTGTTTGGTTCTACTTGTTTTGTCCTTCTTCCTAAGAAGGACCGCACTAAACTTAGTGCTCGATGTGTCCTCTGTGTTTTCTTGGGGTATGGTATCAATCAGAAAGGCTATCGCTGTTATGACCCTGTGACAAAGAAGCTGTATGTGTCGAGGCATGTTACTTTTTCTTGAGCGTTTGTCCTATTTTTCCCTTCCTCCCAAAATTGCTCCTGTCACTAAGGCAGACTTGGTTCATATTGACCCATTTCCTTCTGAGGTGCCTTCTGAAGAGTACATTTCTACTGTCAAAGTGTCCGATCTTCCTGTGGCGTCTTCTGCTCCCTCTCGATCTACTCTCATTCCACCCTTTCCGTATGCATACTCTCAGAATCGACACAATGCAGTCTCTCCGGCTCCTCCTCCCAGCTCTATTGATCCTCCCACTGCCTCCTTGGACCCTGGTCCTGAACCTCGGTATCCTCCTCGTGAACGTCGTCCACCGGTAAGACTTAGCTTTACTAATACCTGTTTCTCTTCTACCTACTGCTCTTTTCTCTCTCGTATCCATACTTATGTTGAACCCAGGTCATATAAAGAAGCTTGTAATGATCCCAATTGGGTCAATGCTATGAATGATGAACTCACTGCTCTTGCTAAGACTTAAACTTGGGATTTGGTACCTCTACCAGATGGTAAGAATATCATTGGTTGCAAATGGGTTTATAAAGTCAAAACTCATTCTGATGGTTCTTTAGAGCGGTATAAAGCTCGGCTTGTTGCAAAAGGCTTCGCTCAAGAATATGGGATTGATTATGAGGAGACCTTTGCTCCTGTCGCAAAGATGACCACGGTCCGCACATTGATATATGTTGCTGCGGTGCACCAATGGTCTCCCTTTCAGTTGGATGTCAAGAACGCTTTTCTCAATGGGTATCTATCTGAAGAAGTGTATATGCGGCCCCCTCCGGGCCTTTCTCACTCTCCTGATCTTGTATGTCGTCTCCGCCGTGCTCTTTATGGCCTTAAGCAATCTCCTCGTGCTTGGTATGAGCGGTTTCATTCTGTTGCACTGCAGATTGGGTTCCGCCCTAGTCAGCATGACTCAGCTCTCTTTATTCGTCAGACTTCTGCAGGGATCGTTCTTCTTTTATTGTATGTGGATGACATGATTATTACGGGCTCTGATTCTGCAGCTATTACTGAGGTTAAGTCTCATCTATTTCGCGAGTTCGAAATGAAAGATTTGGGTCTGCTTCGCTATTTTCTCGGTATTGAGGTGACTTCATCCCCCAAAGGTTACTTGTTATCGCAAACTAAATATGTCTCTGATATTCTTCATCGTGCTCATCTCACTGATGACAAGATTATTGATACTCCTCTTGAATTGCATACCAAGTTCAATCCTTCTGATGGTGTTCCTCTAGATGATCCTACCCAGTATCGTGAATTGGTTGGTTGTTTGGTCTATCTTACAGTGACTCGCCCGGACATCGCTTATGCGGTTCATATCGTCAGCCAATTTGTTTCTGCTCCTCGGTCTACTCATTGGGCTGCCCTCCTACGTATTTTGCTCTATGTTCATTGCACTACCTTTCAGTGTTTGTTGATCTCTTCCACTTCCAATTTGACTCTTCAGGCCTATGCTGATGCTGATTGGGCTGGTGATGTTTCTGATCGGAAGTCTACCTCAAGTTTCTGTGTTTTTCTCGGGGATTCTCTTCTCTCTTGGAAAAGCAAGAAACAATCGGTTATTGCTCGCTCTACTGCTAAAGCTGAATATCGTGCTATGGCTTCGGCTACAGCTGAAATAGTTTGGCTACGGTGGCTTCTGTCTGATATGGGTGTCTCTCTTGTATCTCCCACACCTCTTTATTGTGACAATAAGAGCGCCATCCAAATTGCCCACAATTCCGTCTTCCATGAGCGTACTAAGCATATCGAGATTGATTGTCATTTTGTGCGCCAACATCTACAGTCAGGCACGATTGACTTGCCGTTTGTTCCATCCTCGCTGCAGTTGGCTGATTTTTTCACGAAAACTCACACTGCTGCTCGTTTCCATTTTCTTCTTGGCAAACTCATGATGCTCTTTGCGCTTGCGCTCACCTCCTGAGTTTGAGGGGGGGTGTTAATCTAGGGTTTTAGTGTCTCTTGTTATTTGTTATTATTTTAAGGGTAGTTTAGTCCTTTTGTAATATTAGGTTTGTCTAACGTTATTAGGGTTAGCCTATATAACCTCTTTATTATTCTTGTAATCATTTATCTTTTAAGGAATACAATACGTAGTTCTCTTCTCTGAAGTTTCAATGATAATACCTGAATTTTAGCTCCTCAATTCATATCACACCACGGATGCAAGTCAAGGTAGTGAATTCCTAGGAAGCAACCTGTGAACCAAGAAAAACAAAGTGTCAAAGGGACAACCTTAACTTTGGAAAACCCTTCAGCTTCCCACTGAGACTACTTGATTCATACTCACTTTGAAGGTCAAGTAAATTTTACCATTTTCCATCCGTCAAAGCTGCAATCATGAAATTCTAAAAGTTGTGAACATCAACATTAAAACCCCTTTGCGGTCATAAAAGCTCCCAAGTTAATTAGATCACTGCCATCCTACAGTCATCTTGCTATTGATCTAAGCTCCACGTCTACGCATTCTGCAAGATCTTTAGTGGGAGATCATCTGGAAAAAAAGTTGGACAGATTTTGTGCCAGTTAGGTTGTTTAGAAGTGTAGATTTCCCAAAGGTAAGGGCAACCCACAAGAACAACTCTTGCATCCTCACTTTTGATTACATCAAAGCCTTCTCCAGCACTACCAGTGCAAAGAAGTTTCCTCCGTAGCTTAGCTAGCTTAGCCTCGAATCACAATCATTAAAATGACCAGAATCATCACAACAAATTCAAAAAATACAAAAAGACAACCGTGATAATGAGAACTGAGACATCTAAAATAAGTTTGAAATTTTTCAACAAAGCAATGAGCTTAATCACATGATATCGAGATCGGAAATTCTAAGGAAACCGACCGTACGTACTGATAGCACGCGGGGCCCACTCCAGGCCTCGAACGGATAATCCAAGCAGTTCAATAATTTTAAAAGAAATTCCGAGTGGGGTATAAGAAAAATCAGCTCCATCCGATATGTGTAGGTACTCGATCCAATGTTACCATTTTTGAAAAATCGGAAAAAATGGAAAGATTGGATGAAAATTTGGAAGATTGGATCGAGCACTTAAACATATCGGATGGAGCTGATTTTTCACGGGCCCACTCGGTTTTTTATTTTAAAATTATTGAATAGCTCGAATCATCCGTGCAGGGCCCAGAGTGGGCCCCACGTGTGATCGGTGCGTAGCAGAGTTCTATCGACATACTAGTGCTCAGAGAATTGTTTTCTCCAGAATATTATCAACAGCTTCTGCCAACTATAATATAGCAAATTCTAATAGGAAATGACGATGAAATATTCATAGAGAATTTACTGTAAGGGTTGCAGGTAGACTTAGTTGATACTCCCTCCGTCCCAATTTGTTTGTCCAACCTCGAAAATCCAACTTTTTTAGGGAATACAATGATTACACGTAAAAAGATTCAACTTTCCACATTTACCCTCAACTTTTTCAAAAAGTTATTTTATTCCACTAAAGAAATGGCAAAAAGGGAAAATCGATCCAAAGTCAAGACAACCACTTACCCCGCAAACGCTTGGAGAAACAACATCTTCCACATCGAAGTTATGAAGTTGTTAAATATCAAAGCCCAATTTCGATGGAAACTATTTCTCTTTACGATACTTGATCAAAGGTAAATAATTCATGCCATAGCCCTTCAAATACAACCTCAAATGTACAACTCGATGAAATCTTTCAGTTTGCTTTACCTTGTTTTAGCTTTGTGGACACCTACAACCCACAATGACAACCTAATGACCATGTTTGAGATATTGGTTTAAGTTGCATATATGTGGTATCAACGAAATCAAAAAGCAAATCTATTACTTTTCTCTTCTATGATCGCTGCTCTATATAGGATAAGAACAAAACTCATAGGGGAAGCCAATGACGATAACTGTGTCAAACCAACAAAACCAAATTAACATGTGGTTATACCCTATCAAAAATATACTGCACAAGAAATAGAAAATTACAAGGTAAAAGCAAACAATGGGATCTCCAGTTTAACTAGTAAGATGCCCATAAATTCATACCTTCAGCAAGCCGAGGTGATGGGCAGTAGCTTTGTTCTTTGGGTCCTTGCCATCTACAATAAATCAAGAAGGAAATATCCTTCAATAGACAATGCCATGATAAAATAGCATCCATACAATTAACACTGAGCTAATGATGTTGCTGCGCTCTAAATTCCAATTTCTCAAGCTTAACAGGAGAAAATATTTTATCCTACATTTAGACTACAAAAAATGCATGGGGAACGTATGAATTCAGCTCAACATTACAGCACTCAGGAAATGCAAACACCACATGCATCCACAAATACAAAAGGATTCATTGTAATAGAAGTGGTATGTTCATTTCTTTATCTTGTAAGTAATTAAATAAACTCCATTAGGAAAAGCTTGCACAAAACAGGGGACACAGTCTAAAACTTGGCCTACTAACCTTGAGGTTATAGGCTGGAACTTGAGGGTAGCCAGTTTCTGCAAAAACCACTATTAACCTTGAGGTTATAGAATACACCCTGAGGGCAGCCAGTTTGTGCATAAAGTGCCACAAGCTGAAAGTTTGAGGTTCAATTTCAGTAGCTGAATTAGCCATTTTCCCACTCTCCATTTTCATCTCTATTACTCCAAGATTACATCAACGAAACAACGAATTTTGGTTTTCTATTTAAAATTTGTTTACCAAATGTAGGTTCCCATGGGAAATTGCGCATGTATTTCTCCAAAATCATTCGTTAAAATTGCTGCTATGTCGGGAGCATAACTGACCCCTTTGATATGCCGAACTAAGTTGTCCAAGACTAACCAAATCAAATCAGCTTTGGGATGCCCTTTGTCTCTAGCGACAAACACATGCACCTCATTATTCAATTCAATCCAACTACATCCTGCTTCTTTCACCACCCCACTGCGGTCCATCCTCTCCCTTACTTTCTTAACATCCACCCACATACCTTTAGATGCAAAAATATTTGAAAGCAAGACATATGACCCACTATCCCTAGGATCAACTGAAATTGCCATCTCTGCTGCATATGTACCAAGTTCAACATGACCCACAACCCTGCATGCACTGAGCAAGCTCCTCCATACTATTGCTTCTGGCTGTATCGGCATTCTCTCTATAATATTCTTTGCTTCAGAAAGTTTACCAGCTCGACCCAAAAGAGAAACCAGGCAAGCATAATGTTCTGTGCCAGGTTCAATTCCATAAGTAGACATCGATTCAAAGTGTCGGAGCCCATCTTTTACAAGCCCCACATGGCCACATGCTGAGAGAATGCCAACAAACGTGACATAAGTCGGTTCTATTCCCTCCTTTATCATTTCTTCAAACATTTCAAGAGCCTCTTCAGCCTGTCCGTGCTGTGCATATGTGGTGATCATGGAATTCCAACACACTACATCCCTAGAAGTAGTAGAATCAAACATTTTGCGAGCTTCTTCAATGCTTCCGCATTTGGCATACATGTCCACTACAGCATTTGTAACAAATGGGTCAAAATCTAGACCTGTTTTAATGAGCTGGTTATGGAACTGTTGACCTTGTGGGAGACTTGCGAAGTTACTTGCTGCCGTGATTAGGGCAACAAAAGTAAATTCATTAGGTTTTTTACCTGAATGTTGCAATTTTAAGCAGAGTTTGAGTGCTTCCTCATTTTCCAACTGTTGAGCATAGCCGGAAAGCATAGCATTCCATACTACAATATCTTTATCATTCATCTCTTCAAACACCAGTCTCGCATCTTTAATGAAACTACACTTGGCATAAACGTCTATAAGGGCACTACCAGCAAATATGTCCACAGAGATTCCTAATTTTGTTATGACACAGTGGAATTGCTGGCTGAGTTCCACTGTAAATAGTGAGGCTGACATACCAAGAATGCTTACAAATGTTAAAAGGCTTGGTGAGAATGATCTAATCCTCATCTCATGGAAAAGATCCAATGCTTCATACAACTTTTCTTGTCTTGAGTACCCTTCAATCATTGTATTGTAAGGTATAACACTAAGATAGACGATACCATCAAAACTTCTTCTTGCATCAGTCAAACAATTGCATTTCGAGTACATATCAATCAAGCCGTTTTGAACAAACTCATCGGATTCAAGATTTGCCTTGATAGCATAGGCATGCATTTGTTTACCTTGTTCAAGAGCCTCAAGTGAAGCACACGAAGTGAGAATGCTAGTGCATGCAAACCCATCTGGCTTCCAACCCAATCTGTTCATATCCATAAACAGTTTCATAGCCTCCCAATCAAAGGAATTTTGCATGTACCCAGAAATCATTGTGGTCCACGAAATAACATTCTTAACTGCCATATGATCAAATAGTTTTTGTCCAGTTCTCACTCTACCACACTTCACATAGAAATCTATGAGCACATTACACACCGAAACATCATCTTCCATTCCCCTCCTCAACACATAAGCATGAATTTGCTTGCCTCCTTGGAGGAACTCAAGCATTGAACATGAACTCAAAACACTAGAGAGTACATATCCATCAGGAACAACACCAATGTCCCTCATTGCGCTGAACAACTGCAATGAAACTTCATTCCTCCCAATTCTCGCATACCCTGTCATAAGCGTTGTCCAAGTAACTGCACTTTTCACGGAAATTTCGTCAAAAACAAGTCTTGCTTGGTCTATCTCGTTGTTTTTCGAATAAAAGTCCATTAGTGAAGTACCCACATAGACATCTTGATCAAAACCAATCTTAACAACCAAGCCATGCAATTGGGTGCCTTCTTCTACACCACCCAACCGCGTGCAAGCCCGAATAACACTAGCTAACGTAAACTCATTCGGCTTCTCATTCGAGCTTCTCCTAAACTCCAAAAAAACCATCAAAGCTTCTTCACTACACCCATGTTGGACGTACACAGAAATCATCGAAGACCAAGTTACTACGTTCCTTTGAGACATTTTATCAAACAGTCGACGAGCATGGATCAACCAACCAGCTTTTGCATACAAACTTATGAGAATGTTTGAGAGAAACGTATCAGATTGAAAACCCAACACGACAATGTGGCCATGGACGGTTTTGTAGTGCGAAAATGGGTTGTTTGGATTGGGGTTTTGTAGGACTTTTACGAGTTCTTGCCTTTGGGTTCGGCGTTTAGTGATTGGGACGTACGGGTTTTGTGGGGGAAGAAGCGGGGCAATAGAAGTGGAGAAGTTGGAAGCTTGATGGGTACTAGTTGCAGTTCTTGTTGTACTTCTATAACAAGATTTTGCATCGAATGTCTTTTGTTGGCAGCATCGTCTAAGGTTGTTTCTCATTCTACCGAGGATGCATCTCCCTGAATTTCTGTATTGGTTTCCTGTATTTAGCTGCGTTTAGATTAAAAATTTAAGTGATTTATTTTTTTTGTTTCTATTCAATTTTTTTTTGCATTTATTTGTTTTGCTTTAAAATTTATGACTTATTGTTTTGTCTCGTCGGGAGGAATCGGAAAAATAAAAAAATATGATCGAAACTCATAATTTTTTGAATAAAGTCAAAAATAAGTCAAAAAGACAACTTATTAACTTATTTTTGTCTTTTTAAAAAAAATTATGAGTTTTGATCAAAATTTTATATTTTTATGATTCCTCTCACCGAAACGAATCAATAAGTCACAAAAATTTGATGCAAAACTAACAAATGCAAACTTTTTTAAATAAAGACAAAAAAATAAATTACTATTTAACTTTTAAAACCAAATTAACCCCAAGTGAGCCGCACCGGCCCTTGGGCCTCAAAAAACAGCCCAAAAAAAGGGCCCCGCAATATTTTTGCTAGTTAGGTTTGGTAGGAGTCTTTTTTAGTCCAATTTGGCTGGTCCAATACTTTTTTTTTTTTTTTTGCCATAGGGATATACATCAGCGGAGGTTAGTGGGGGTGTTAGAGTTAGTACAGGAAGACCAGAAGCTATCCATAGCTCTGGCCCCCTAAAGGGCCCCCATACATCAGCGGAGGTTAGTGGGGGTGTTAGAGTTAGCACGGGAAGACCAGAAGCTATCCATAGCCCTGGCCTCCTAAAAGGTCTGCTCCCTATAGGGCTCGAACCCAAGAACTTGCACAAATGAAAGACAATGACTTACCAACTGCACTGCTTGCGGTGGTTGTCACTGGTCCAATACCTTAAAAGGGACCAAAATCAATTAATTCATTCAGCCCAATAGCTTTTTATAGGCCCATTTGTTGGCTTATTGGGTGGGGTAGGAGTCTTTTTTAGTCCAATTTGGCTGGTCCAATACCCTTTTTTTTTTTTTGCCATAGCGATATACATCAGCGGAGGTTAGTGGGGTGTTAGAGTTAGCACGGGAAGACCAGAAGCTATCCATAGCCCTGGCCTCCTAAAGGGTCTGCTCCCTATAGGGCTCGAACCCAAGACCTTGCACAAATGAAAGATAATGACTTACCAACTGCACTGCTTGCGGTGGTTGTCACTGGTCCAATACCTTAAAAGGGACCAAAATCAATTAATTCACTCAGCCCAATAGCTTTTTATAGGCCCATTTGTTGGCCTATTGGGTGGGGGAGGTCCCTTAACAAAACTTCAAAACCCTTTTTGCACACGCAGCACCGAAAACAGATTCTCACTTTTTAACTTTACCGTTCAAGACAAAAAAGCTTTACTCCCTTTTCTTCCTCCCCCAAATCAGAAACCGAAATCCTTTTGCACGCTGCACAACTCCACTCCCGGACTCCCGTGGAACCACGGTGATTGAAGTTATGAGACCACGCGGCATATATAAAATACTCCCCCAAATATGGGTTTTGTGTGTAATGGAACCACGGTGATTGGCTCTCCAAATCAGATTCAGATTTACCTCCTTTTTACCTTGAAAGTTTCTTAAATTTGATTTTTAAAATACTGTATCACTGCATATATATATATATACAGAAATCTTTAGGTAAGAAACTAAAATGAGGACCTAAAATGCGGACCATTCCATTTCTCCCGTTTCCCGATTTAATTTTGATGATCCGAGCCGCTCAATGTGTTCAGAACGCGGATCAAAAAAATATATGTGTTCCGAACGTGATTTTAAGGGCACCCGGGAGAAATCGGCAAAAAAAATGACTGGGAAGAACTTGATTTGAGCAGTTTTTATTTGAACCGTTCGATAAAAAAAATAAACAAAAACTGCTCGGATGAAGCCCTTCCCGGTCTTTTTTTTTTGCTGATTTCATGCGGGTACCCTTAAAATCACGTTCTAAACACATTGAACGACTCCGATCATCGAAATTCGATCGGGAAAGGGAGGTCCACATTTTATTAAAATTAAAATGAGGTGGTTCTTATTAGAAGGGGACTATATATATACACACACACAGAAATCTTTAGGTAAGGACCTAAAATGCGGACCACCCCATTTCTCCCCTTTTCCGATTGAATTTTGATGATCCGAGCCGCTCAATGTGTTCAGAACATGATTTTAAGGGTATCCGCAAGAAATCGGCAAAAAAAATGACCGGAAAGAGCTTGATTTGAGCAGTTTTTATTTGAACCGTTCGATAAAAAATAAACAAAAACTGCTCGAATGAAACCCTTCCTGGTCTTTTTTTTTTTTGCTGATTACACGCTAGTACCCTTAAAATCACGTTCTGAACACATTGAGCGGCTCGGATCATTGAAATTCGATCAGAAAATGGAGATCCTCATTTTAATAAAATGAGGTGGTCCTTATTAGAAGGGGACTATATATATATATATATATCATCTATATGTGTTTGTGTGTAATACACTATATATCATCTAAATGTATTTTTGAGACTACCTATTTTGTGTTCTTGTTATATAATGAAGCGGAGTATTTTTTGTAGGCTCTGTTTGGAACCCATGGAAAGGAAAGGAAAGGAAAATTAAAAACTTTTCTCCTCCATTGTTTGATTTGAAGAGAAAGAGCGAAGAAAATAAGAATTTCAAGTGTAGTGAATAGTAAATTTTTCCTTTCATTCTCCTCTCATTTTTCTTCTCTTTTATTTTCTTTTCCTTTCTTTTTCATAGATTCCAAACAGAGCCTTGTCTTTCCTTTTTTATATTGACTGTTTGTTGAATTTTATTTATTTTTTATTTTTGGTAAAAACTGTCTAGTAAGGGCCCAATTTTTAGGATTGGCCTGGAGCCTCCAAAACCTTGGAGCCGGCCCTGCAAGTGAGGCAAGAGATGGTCCTTTTTTTTTTTTTTTGGTACGTCGGAAATTAGGCATGAGATAGTCGTGTGTGTGAACAAAGGAAAATTTTTCAGTGCCGAGCGGGTACCACGTGGTGCCCGCTCGTGCATCCGAGCCGTCCATTTCGTGTTTGGACGGCTCAGATTTTGAGAGAGAAAAAGGAAAGAGAAAGTGTTGGGATGAAAGGAGAGAGAGGGTTTCAATCCGAGCCGTTCAAAAATGAATCGGACGGTTGAGGTGCGCCGAACAGGTACCACGTCGGCAATACCCGCTCGGCACTGAAAAACTTCTCGTGAACAAAACCTGAACTCCTGCTGTCAAGTCCTCTTGTTTACGATTACTGTAACATGGTCGTCCTTCGCTGCAGAGCTAAACGGGTTTTTATTTTTCTTTCTACTTTTGTGAGGAAAATTAAAGTTTCGTTAGCCCCTTAGCGAAACTCAGACTAAGTTTAGTTGGGACAAAGGAGAAAAAAAATCTAGTCGTGATTTCACCATTTGAAAAAAAACCCTCCTCGGCCGAATCGAGTTGTGTCGTATTCAAGCTCTTTTATTAGTAAATTTTTGGTGAGCTCGAGCGCTTAAAGATAGTAAAAAACTTAACGAATCGAGAACGAGCCGAGTCAGTCGAAGCTTGACTCGAGCTCAAACTTATTCACGAGCCTTAGCAAACTTTTCATGTGCCCCGGGGGCATGGAATAATTACTCAATTAAATGAGATTTAAAGGACACACACACAAGAAACTCTGCTTAATCTAAACTTAAACTTTATTTTAAAAGGGCGCTAGATCCTGTGTCGAAAATCCATGAACCTTTGTGTCGAGGAATTTTCGACCGTTGGAGTGTGTGATTTTTCAAGACCCGAGGTACGGTCAAAAAATTCATTGGCACAGTGACACATAAACTTTCCGGCACAAAGAATCTGCTTCCCACTAGAAGGGTAAGGTAGGCATTCTACTCAAACACCCTTGATTCAGGTTAGATGACTTGACAGTACTCAGTCCCACTAACCCCATGAAGATGAATGTGCATTTACCAACCGCAACCTAACCACAAAAAAAAAAAGTAAATGATATTGGCACTTTAAAAATTGATGCAGGCACTCCAAAATCAATATAATTCTAAAGCTACTTCTTTTTATTTTTTGGAGTGTCTCCATCAATTTTTAGAGTATCAATATCATTTTCCAAAAAAAAAAAACTGCAATAATAAAGAGGGAAATGCTAGCTACCGCCCACTGGGCATTTCTTGTGCACGAGTTTCGTAGCCACTTGACAGCCGTTTGCTTCGATGTCGGTGGGTGGGACACTCCTCACAAACGCATTTAAGATGTGGAAACCAAATTACAAAAATTACCCCTTCTGCATTTTTCACATTCTTTTCTCCGCTTGGGTCATTGGCTCATTGCCCCACAATTGTACGATCAAAGCTATTTTTATGACACGTGTTATTTTTTTTGGTCCGTAGCATTTTTTTGTTGTTGCCAAACTTGACTAGGTCCCGTTCCGTTAAGATTCTTACTCCCTCCGTTCCAAATTGAAAGTCCATTATTCCATTTTAAGTTGTACCAAAATGATTGCCATTTTCCAAAAATAGAAATAAAAATTAGCATTTGACCAAGGGATAAAAGAATTTGGTAAAGGCAGGGGTTATTTTTGTCATTTGGCTTTCACATCTTAAATGCATTTCAAATGAGTGTCCAGAAGCGTATCAAAAAAAAAAAAAATGAGCGTCCAGAAAATTTGACATTGAAACAAAAAGTTGTCAATTCAGCCACGGGACTCGTGCACATGGACTGCCCAGTGGTCATTAACTAGCATTTCCCCCCTAATAAAGAACTGAAAAACGAGGACAATTTCTTGAGTGGATTCCCACATTGCTTTTGACTGTGACCAAGTGGCAGTGACTTGCTTTGGAGAGAAAGTAACATGTGTCATTTTCTTTGTGATTGGAGAAAGTCCATTCTTCTAACCTTATTTTTCCTCTTCGTTTTTATGTATTTTGCTGTTTTTTTTTTAAATGTTTATAAAATTTGCGTTATATTTTTTGGATTAATCATCTATCTCGACGAAAAAAGTTATAAATTATAACGGAAAGCAAAAAGAAGTTCACTAAAGACGAAAAAAGTATCAAACAACTGTCTTATTAGTCTAAAGCAAAGTTCTGAATACCGTACCGGTAAGAGTACCGGTTTTCTTACTGGTACGGTACGGTACGGTACCGGTACCGGTCAAATTCCGGTACCGTTTCGAATTTAGCGCAATTACCAATATATAGTTATAAATTCATTATTTTTCTCATGACATTCAATTCATCATAACATAATTTTTTTTTTAAACTATCATTATATAACTCTCATCTAGTAAATCCGAAAAAAGAGAGAAGAGATTGAACACTCCCATAACTATCAAAACTTGAGAGTTAAAATTTTATTCCCGTAAATAATTTTGGGCTCACAAAAATAAAAATAAAAAAGAAAAGAAGAAAAAACCTTTTTCAATTAACCACTTTTGCCTTTTTTGAAGAAAGGCCCACGATCAACCATTTCAAAAGTAAGTAAGGGGTAATTAAGTACTTTTGTAATTTTAGGGCTTCACACCTTTATAAGCCTTCTTCCTCCTTTCAATTTCTACTGCTGCCCCCGACTTCCAGTTTTTTTTTTTTTGATCCGCCCCCGAGTTCCAGTTCAAGTGCTGAGTTCACCTCTCTCGGTCTCTCCCGCTCTCACAGTCATGGAAACAAGTAGGGCTCTCTCTCTCTCTCTCTCTCTCTCTCTCTCTCTCTCTCTCTCTCTCTCTCTCTCTCTCTCTCTCTCTCTCTCTCTCTCTCCCTGGTTGTCATCTGGATTCTGGACCAGTTTAGCAAAATACCGCCCGAAATTTCCGGTACCACAATCTCAGCCGGTATTGTCCGAGATGGCCGGTAAGGACCGGTATTAGGGGCGGAACGGAATTAGGAGGCCAGAGTACCGTTTTCTTGGTAATCCGGTACGTACCGGCCGGTACGGAACGGTATTAATAACATTGGTCTAAAGTGCTGTCTTATTTGAATTTTTTCAACATCAGTCCATATTTTTATACTTTTCTGATTCGTCTCATCGAGACAAACGATTAACTCCAAAAATTACGATGAAAAGCTAAACAAAAAGTTGCGATAAATAAAAAATATCAAAATAAGTTTCAGACTTATAAGTTTACAAGAACGCAGTCTTACGAGAATAATGAAAAATGATTTTAAAAAAAACTCTTCCATATGTTTTGGAGTGTTTTTAAAGAGAAGAGAATACAAATATCCAAGCCTTATATAATAATGAGGAGTTTTTGGCCTATCATTTTTCAATTTAGGACCAATTTATCCTTTGATTTGGCCCATTTTACAAATTGTCCAGCCATGCCAAATTGTCAATTGCAATTTTGCCCCTCGATTTCAGACAATTTACAGTTTGCCTAGATTTTGGCCTGCCATTTTTTAATTTGGGATAATTTTGCCCTTTAAGTTCGTTCATTTTACCAATTGCCCAGGGATGCCATTTTCAATAATGCCCCTCCCTGCCTCCACCGTCACCTCCGGCCCAAGACCACCCAAAACACCCACCTCTCCTCTCCTCTCCTCCACGGCGCCATCACCTTCATCTCCCCACACCACCGAGCTCCACCACCCGTCACCTCCCCCTCTCGGCCTCACCACCATCTCCTCCATCCTTCGGCTCTCCGCCGAACCGCCACCAACAGTGGGTTTCACGCCCACGCCGCCAACAACAGTGGATTTCACCATACAACTGTTGGAATTGGTGAAATAAGTTCAAAGACTTACGCTCTATGACTACGCTCTATGTGGTATATGTGTAAATCATCTAATGCTTTTGCTACTTTGATCAAACTATGTAATATATATTCCTAGCTATTTTCATACTCTTCTATTGCTTCCAGCTCTAAAATTACAAACAAGACATATCTAGCCTATATCAAAACTTGTTCCCTTCGACGGACATGCATTCGTGATGTGCATGAAGGTGAATCTACCGTTTCCCAACACGCTCTTTTCAACGGGCAAAACATTCGTGCTGTGCACGAAGAAGGAACCTAGTATGTAAAGAAAAAATGAGCGCATAACTACGATGTTGTTTGATAATTAAGTACTTAGAATTGAAAATGAAAACGAAAAATTAAATACTGAAAAGTTAAATATGTAACTTTTTAAGTTAATCTATGAAAAAGAATTAGAAGAGGTTTTTCTTTATCAAATAGAATATTGTTTGGTTCACAATTTTGAAGTGAAAATTTTGAGTTAAAACGTAAAAACATGTGATTGGATACCTCATCTCAAAGATGAAGGGGTCCCTTGACTCTCTCATCAGAAGGAAAAAAAAAAAACTCACTCCAATTACTCACGGGTTGCCCCAAATTTCCAACGAAGAGTCCAATTACATTCCGTGAAAACCCTTACAGCTCCTTTAGATGGTGAGAAAATGTGAGATAAGAAAGTGGAGCCATTTCTCACAAAATCTCACCATCTTTGGTGAGATTGGATGAGAAATGGGAGGAGCCAATCAAAACATTTTATTTTATACTTTTCTCTCCGTTTGCATAAGAAATATTGGAATATGCTTCTCAATAACCTTCTCATCGATATCAGCGATTTCATAAGTACTCACCAAAATAGTCAATCCAAATGAGTGATTTGGCTAGAAATCAAAACCTTTTCTTTTCTTTTTGAGCCACGTGATTCGGTTAAGGGTTAACCAGATCAACTAACGCGAGTCATTACAGGTGGTTTCAAAGCTTATATTAACTAGAAGTGTGAGGCAGGTCTTGTGAGAAGACATGCTTGGGTGAGCTTGACAAATGAGGAGTTTGAGGTGCTTATTGTGCTCGGGCTGGTCCTATATGACAAGCTTGAATTGCTTAAGTAGGTATTTGTCTCACATTGCTTGGTGAGTGAAAGTTGTTGAACCATAGAGATATTAAGTGGGGGATATTGTGAAATCCCTTAGCCCCACATCGAAAATATGTGGGAATGATGTATAATTTATATAGGAACGCCCACTAGCTAGCTACTACTAACCCGCTATTAGTTTTGCTTAGGGTTAAGCAGGTCAATTGGCACGGGTAGTTACACAGTCTACTAACCAAGATTGACACTAAGAAGATCTTCATGCATGTACTTCTCATGTGATGTAAAAAATGAGATACGCCATAGTTTCTTGTAATGATTAAGCCGTATATATATTTTGTAGAACTCAACATGTTTGTCTACGATCCATACAAAAACTTAGCTTGGTCAGATATCGAAAAAGGCTTGGCCGAGTCATATTTGATAGAAAAGATTTCAAGACTCTTATCGTATATTTCTTTTATAAAAAATACATTTCGTTCATCAATTTAATTTGTTTATATAGATGATAAACGCATCAAAACTTTATAAAAAGAGCAACTCAAATCAGCAACTATTGTTGGTTTTACTTTGCGTCACATGGAAGATAATATGAGTAATAGTCATAGATGTGGTACCGAGTTGCAGAGAAACTTAAAGAGATGAATTTTCATTCAAAACCCAAAGCCCTCACAAGAATTTTCTTTTCCCTTCCCCTACTCCTCTTAAGCCTGTTCAATTGCATAGAAAGAATGAAAATGATGAGAAAATCAACTTTCTTGTAATTAACTTTTTGTTTATTCAGTTACCAGGAATGTTGTATGACCCACAATTTCAACTTCTCCATTGAGAAAAACCGTCCTGCAAAATGGGTCTTGCCAAAAGGGAGGAATTTTAGTTTTCCTGTAAGATTGTTGTTAAAAGAACACACAAGAAAATAAAATTTATTTTCTTTTACTTCACCTCACTTTACTTTTTGTGGGAATCTATTTTCTACATAATATTCCCGACAACTGAACGGAGCCCTAGGGTTTCACTAGCCTCCTACAATGGCAGGAGGGAAAAACCATGGTACTAGTTCTAAACCCTTTCTTCTATATTTTACAATTTGTTTTCTTTTTCTCCCGTTTCTACCAGATCAACGATTTGTCGTCTGATTGTGAGAGACATGTCTCTCGTTTATGCGAGAATAGTTAATTTCGTCTTTGGACAGATATTTCATCTATAGATCAGGTTCTTTTAGATGGTGTTCCTTCACAATGATATGCATACCAACAAAGCTCCAACACTATTTGATGTCTTTGACGGGACAAATCGTGGTGGCTTGTAATTTTGGGAGTTCATTAGTGCTTTCTTACTTGGTTCAAGTCCATCTAGTCGTCTGGATACTTGCCTTTTATCTCCTGCTAGCACTTTTTCTCTTCTGAGATTGCTAGAAAGAAATGAAATTTTGGTAGCATCTACGTGTGCGTTAGGCGTGATGCCTAGGCAGGGGCGGACCCACGTTGAGGCACGTGGGGTCACGTGCCTCCAGGGGCTTTCAAAAAAAAAAAAATTAAAAAATTATACACAAATAGGTTAAATATAATATATCTCTAGATGTTGACATAATACTCTACTTTGGCAGAGTGGTAAGCATGCAAGATAGAGACAACATCCAGGGTTCAATTCCAACAACCCACGCTTTTTTACATGTTCATCCTACTCCTCTCTCTCTCTCTCCCTCTCTCTCTCTCTATTTTGGCTTAAATTCTCACAAGATTTGTAATGTTTTCCACTAATTGAAAAAGTACGTGATGCATGTGGACATTAAATTTTTACTTGACTTATTTGGATCAAGAATTTTAAACAAAAGTTAGATATAAATACAAAAAAGTCTTCTATCCCTTGTTTTTTCTCTATTTTTTCATTTTTGTTCTAACTCTTTCATTCATTTTCATTCTACCTCTTTTTCTTATTTTTTTTTTATTTTCGTTCTACCTCTTTCCTTTATTATGAATATTGTGAAAAATCGGTTGCGAAATAGAATGAGTGATCAATATTTAATGGTTAAACAATAATTTAGTGGTATACATACTGAAAAATATTTTTTAATATTGTGGATAATAAGTGCCCCCAGTGTATGGAATTCCTAGGTCCGCCACTATGCCTAGGTTAGGGTGAAAGACGTTGTATGCCTTGTATTTTTATTGTTTTGTATTAATTAGTTAGATCATTAGTTTGGTTTTGTCAAGATTTTTGTAATGAATCCAGTTATGTAAGCGTCGATGTGCTTTTGTTAAATACTGTATATAATATTTCTTGTTTGGCATGAAACATGAGTTTTTTTTTCTTTGTTGATTACGAAACATGAGTTAAATACTTTAAAAAACACACTACTACAGGAAGTCAATATCTATTACTTAGTATCTAGTACTTTTGCGGGATGCGTTAATCACGTGATTACCAGAAAAATGGAGAGATCCATGTATCTACCCCTCCCAATTGGAAAGCAATTGTCATTAAATTGGTTTGTTAATTTCAACGTGGTCCTCTTTTAATCAATCGGACACACGTGGGTTTGATCCCAACTCTGCTTTTGTACAAAGGAAGAGTATTTGGTATGGGCCTGCGGTCCAGTGGGGGCCCAATATTGACTTAATGGGGATCACACCCACTTGATATGCAGCCCATGCATAAAGTGTTCGGATAAAAAAATAAAGCACATAAAGTGTTCCGTCCCAAAATGATAGTCCCTTACGAAAAGACATAAAGTGTTCGGATAAAAAAATAAAGCACTTTCGTTAGTGATTTTTTGAGTTTTTTCTCTCCAAATTAGAACATAACTAATCAAGATCTTTAATTTGGTGCGAAGAAACTCAAAAAATCACTAACGGAAGTACTTTCTTTTTTTATTCGATAATTAATTGCACATCTTTTCGTAAAGGACTATTAAAATGGGAATGAGGGAGTATCTTTTTTTTTTTTTTTGCTCAGCAAAATGAATTTTATTAATTTTTATAAAGGATTACAAAGATTAATCAGGACAAGGGCACACCGGCATACACCACCCAAGACCAAAGAAAGACGGCAAGATGCCAACCAAAATAGCAAGAAAAAGCAAGGAGAAAACCTAACTAGAAACACTCAAGAACCTAAATGAAACACCAAAGAAAAACCTACACTACCAACACCTTACAAATCGCACCAAAAACCTACGACACCTGACAAAAGAGAGCTAAAACTCCAAAAAAAATAGAGGCCTCATCCTCCCTATCAAATTCATCTCCCTCTTCTAACTTCGGATAGTTCTTAGAGACATTCTCGATCTATCTGCAATTTCCTCCTCTTCCATTTCAACCAATTTCTTCAGGTTAAAGTTTCTCCCTCCTTTAAGCTCAAATCCTAACACTACATCTAACTCCAAAACCATAATTCCTAGCACTCTTGAATAAAATAGAATCTATTTATTGGCATGTATAGGTATGTGTGTATACTATACGTATGCATATACATAGGTATTAACTTTTTATCTCTTCTATTTAAGATGAATCAAAAAGGAAAAAGAAATTGACCAAAAGATGAAAAAATTCAATAAGACCAAAAAAAAAACTAAATTTTCTTTTAAAAAATCATCCAAAATGGGACTCTATATTTTTATAAATGAACAAAATGGGGAATAGTGATAAAGATGGTTAGGGTTTACATATTTCTTATCTCTAAAAAGAAGTAAGCATTTTATTTATTTATTAAGTTGATGAAATGAACAAGATAGAACACTGTAGTAGTTGTTTAAAAAGTCATTGGCTGTTGAGAAAATGACAGGGACTTCTCAAAGGAGTATCATAAACGACACCGTTGCTCTGCACTACATTCCTGTATCGCGGACGCGGTAATACGTTACCAGATCCTCTAGTATATTGGCGCATCTCGACTAATCCCAAAATCATGTGTTGCCTTAAATTTGAATTTTCTACAAGCACCCTCGCAAA